>JABASF010000302.1:0-48148 GCA_019776145.1 Harlomillsia oculata | reverse complement strand
GTCACTAAAATAAACTGTTAGGTTTTATGATAAACGGCGTCAGACTCTAGGTGCGAGCGGAGTGCAAAAGCATTTATTTTGTTTTGTGCTGTGCATATATGCATACCTACAAAAAATCTTAGAATGTTGCCATTTGTCCACCCCAGAGAAGTTTCCCGAAGTTTGGATACAGACGAAACATGTTTATAAATAGCCTATAAACATTATTTTCCTAAGCTTGTGATGAGATGAGTGATGAGATGCAAAAAGAGATTACTAGAAATATTTTTGATAAGGAGGCAGCAAATATGCATTAGATTAAGGATAGTGTATAGCAGATTAGAGTAAACGTAGACATAAAATCACATTTTTGGAGCTTCACTTTTCACAGAAGCTATGTAGCATCGTCAAATGGGCAGAATCCTTGAACATGATTTGTTTTTAACAGCCCAGCAAACGACAGCAACAACCCAAAAATGTAAACATTTGGTATGACACACACAACTTCAATTTACACGCGTATCTGTTTGGTTCCCTAAAGCTAATTTGGTTTTAATGGAAACCCACCTTTTGGGACAAGGCTATAGAAAATTGGATATTTTGAATAGCATACACAGCATGAATAATAACATGAATCTTTGGACCTTCCTAAGCCTAAACCTTAATCAAATATCATCAAATGTGATATTTGCATGGTCCAGTGAGCAAAATGTAAAAAAATGCAAAATTGTGAGGGTCGTCGCGGGGCGGTCGGAAAAGCGCTTTCCCAAAGAAGGAGCGGAACAACGACATATAAGATGTAACGTCTCAAAGAAAAAGATGCGCATCTCACATGCTCTGAATCCATTTCGGACTTTTCTTAAAGAGCACACACCCAAGACGAACCAAATTTGATCCATGAGTATTCGATCCATAACAAAAACAAGGACGAATGGAAGATGTTATGAGAGGATAATAGCAAAATCCAGTGTTCATCACATCGCATTATTACAAGATTTTTTGCGATTTTTTTTCACTGAAAGATATATTACCATACCATGAACAAAATGAGTGAGTCGTCGTCGACGACGAAGACGTGGCGCATAAACCAAAGGATGAGACAGGAGCAAATCGCGACGTAAAGTGTCATCCCACCTGTAATTATAGAGCGAAGGTGTATGATTTAGCCATCGAAGATGGGAATGAGCAAAAAATCATTTGGCATGTGGGTGGAGTGGAGAATGGACCTCGGCATTTATTATACATGGCTCAAAGGAAGATGCGTCCAAGTTGCCATTAGTACATATATATCTATGGCAGATTGTGACGATGAGTTAGTGGCTAGTGGACATGGACACTGTTGGCCTTGACATTGACATTGAGATGTGCACAACAAGGAATGTGAACTTATGGACGCGAATGATGATGGGACCTGAAACTGAAAACGTGAAAACACACAACGACGAAGAACAAGGAAAATTCTATAGTAGTTTGGGTTTGTTTGGGCGATACTGCCCTCATAACTTGTCGACTATGGCGGCCAGGCGACACACTCGCTCACATTGATGCTATAATACGCAAAAACATTGCAAAATCTTATTCGTATCATCCTTTTCTGCTATAATCCTCATCTCATCAATTTGGTTGCGCAACTTTCCATTTTGTGCTTTTTAAAACTTGGTGCACGTAGTGACGAAGGACATAGTCGATGGACTTGTCTTGAACAGGACAGTCCTTCGGAACAACTTGTCCACTTTGTGTCAGGTTGTGTCTTGTGAAAGGTTATTTCATCATGGTGCGATTACGTCGAAGTGAGACAATTCATAGTTTTTACGAAACGATAAACAATTATTCATTTCTGAAAAATAATAAATAATCTTGATTTCTTTGAAAATTATTTTTGAAAGGTGAATCCCCAGCGGAAGTCAAAATGCCCATGCTCATCAAAGATGACCTATGGACGCATTTTGAACGAAGCGACTCCAAGCTCAGTTTGCCCCGTATTGAGTCTGGGTATAAGGAATGCTTTGCTTGCAAGAAGCCAATATTCGACGTAGGCAAACGATTGTTTTGTTTAGTATTTTCAAAGCTATCAAACTAATCTTTTGAAATTCTGAATAACTTGTAATTTTAATTTGTATACCATTTTGTTCAAAAACTCACATCGCAGTTTATCGAGTCGCAATGTGCCATGGGAAAACGTTGGCACAATCACTGTTTCCACTGTGCTCGATGCAGGAAGGAATTGACCTCTGACCGATTTTATGAAAAGGATGGAAAACCTTATTGTCAAGCTGATTTTGAGGATTTGTTTTTGCCGAAATGCTTTACTTGTACAAAAACAATTTATGATGTGAGTACATATTACGATTATAATTTCAAAATTTTTAACTCCACCAAAATAATGTTTATACATGGTCACTTTATTTTCGTTGGCAGACGTCCCCTGTGAAAGTGTTGAATCGTATTTATCATCCTTTATGTTTCACATGCCGCAAATGTTCTCAAGTTGTGTGCCCTTACAACTTTCATGAATGGAAAGGAAGCCCTTATTGTGAATTTGATTTTCATGATCTTTTCTCTCCAAAATGTTACACGTGTCACGAGCCAATCAAGGATCAAAAGGTAAGTTTCCAAAAAACAATGTTCTCAGACAAATCGCAATTTTTGGAGTGGTGCGAGATTATGAGATTATTACTACGCATTAATAACGTTATAAATTATAAATGAATAGCACATGACGAAGGCTCTCGGAACAACTTTCCACCCAGAACACTTCGTTTGCTTTCAATGTGCAAAACCTTTACCTGGAAACAATTTTAGGAAACGTGACGGCGAATTGTATTGTGAAGACGACTATCACAAGCTGTTTTCTCCGAAATGTGCAGAATGCGCCGAACCAATTCGTCACGAAGGGATAAGAGCCCTTGGGAAAGAGTTCCACAAAAACTGCTGTCTGCGATGTGCAGCTTGTGACAAAATCCTCAAAGAGGACAACTGGATTCAGCAAAATGACAAGGCTTATTGCAAAGCGGACTGGGTGAGAAACTTTGCTCCAAGATGCGGGGGATGTAAAGGAGCCGTTGCTGAGGTTCTCAACGGAGAAAGTGTCATTGCCATCGGACAAGATTGGCATCCACAATGCTTTGTTTGTGAGGATTGTAATCGGTTGTTGGATGAAAGGACTTACTATGAAGTTCACGGCATGGCTTATTGTCAAGAACACTTTCATGATCGCACGTGTCCAGATTGCCTCAAAGCCAAAGCGGAAAGGAAGAAGCAACACGCCAAAATCTTGAGCAATGGCCGATCTCGGTCTGTGCAAAGAGAAACTCGACGGTCCTTGAGTCCAATCGATGTACTTTTCAGACCAAAATCCAGCCTGTTCTAAGCTGTTGAAATGACAAACCGAGCTGAATAATTTTGTATATATACTTTATCTCAAAAACTAATGTTTAATTACTGGTTTGTATAATAGTACGTAATAATTATGAATTAAAGTAATTGGTTATCTTATAACGGTGATGGAGTAACTTTAGCTTAATCTTGGATGTGGGAAAAACTACGAAAAACGAGTTAAGATTACCAATTTATTAAATGTAGGGTTTCGGGGAAAGAATAGACTATACGTACATGTTTAATATAAATATTAACTCAAATGATAGTCATCGACATTACATAATGGATAATATTTGTTCAAAGTATAATTACTAATTATTAATGCAATGAATAAATTGGGGTCATTGGTAAAAAGGGTCAAATAAAACTATGAAAGTGCAGACACCGTTGTCCAATTCTCCAAATTCATTCTCTGCGTTTACATCGTCATACTCCACAATTGCCATTGCACTGAATGTTTCCGCACGTTATTATTCTCATGACTGTGATTATGATTCCCGGTGGACAATTTTAACCTGGACAGATCTACTGTTTGGAATATTTGCGACAAATTCTTCCAGATCGACCAGAGATCTTGTACCTAAGACTGCTGGAGGAGGTGGAGGTGGGACCGGAAATGTGGGTCCTGAAAGAGGTCCTGGTCCCGAAATCGGTGAAGGTGGAGGAGGCGGAGGCGCCGGAGCTAACAGAGGTAAAGTGTATCCTTTACGATCAAAGGGATATCCCATTGGTCTTGCATCGGGGTACTTTCGTCCAGGAAACCCACAGGCAATGTACGGAGTATAACATGCAGGTTCTTCAGTGGCCATAGGATCATCGACAGCATCTTCATCACCATTCGTTACCATTACAAAGAGGTCGAAGATAGCCCCACGTGGATTACCTTTCGGGAGAAGAAGGTGGTGTGGCCAACCACACCCGCAAATGGATTGCGTTGGTTCCTTTTTGTCCAAATCGCTTTCCAGCTCTGATAGCGTCTTTAGGAATGGGATTGTGAAGGATGAATTTGTCGAGTGTCGAGTCACATGGTTCATTCCAGGATGAACTGTTAGTAATGATCAGTTTGTTAACGTATTAGACCGTTTTATAAATAGTATGTCTGTTCCTTTTCGGGCTGAAGCTGCAATATTTAACTTACGTATTACTGAAAAGCTATCCATTGGAAAAAACAATTCCCGTTGCTCTTCGAACTGGATTCGTCTAATGCTATCCCTGAAACGTGGAGCCATGAAAATTCGGATGGTTCCCTTCGTTTTCTTGTTCAATCCATTTTGCTGTCAAAAGTAATTTCTATATAAAGTCGTGTATTGTAAAGGAAAAGAACACAAACGGATAAAAAATATGTACAATTTGCAAATGATAGTTAAATTCTTCATGATCCAAATGCTTAGCACAAATAGGAACAGGGCAATTTTCATCACGCTCAGTGAAATCTGCTGCCCTTGAAAGCGTGAAATTTCTCCAGCTCCAGAATGTTGTCAGCTCATTTAGTTTCTTTTTCGACTCGGGGGTGACTTCCAGTTTGGTGAGCTTGACATTCTCAAAAACCAACTGATTTCTTCCCTGAAAAAAATGTTAAAATTAGCACAGCTCGTTTTTTTTGAAATATGAGAATTTTGTACAAATTATTTTCAGAATTGTATACTCCTGTGAGAGGATACGGATCCAACTTGGCTTTGTACATCTTAAATATCTGGTCAATAGACATGTGCCAACGGTAGAACAAGACATCTCTGACAGCAGTGGCCACGTCGCCCATCACATTTGGTGGGGCAACCAGAAACGGGATACCCGCCCATGCGCTAATCAAATGCCCGTACCCGTGAATTCCAGCTAGACCATATTCCAATGGGTTGATTGACGAGTTTTCGGCTTCGAGTAACTGAGCCAACATGTCAATTCTGTCTTCCGTTGGAGTCAATTTAATTTGCGTCCCGTTAATAGCCAAGAATCTATTTTTCTTCAGGGATTCAAGCACGTTGTTCCGTGCTCTTGTAATATCCTTGAGCAGGAGATCGTATCCAGGCTGGGGAATGGGGAGCTCAAGCTTACTGAAAGAACGGCGATTGGACCATTCCCGACCGGATATTGTGTCATTGAGGAAAGATTTGTAGCCTTGTTCAATCACAGAATCCTTTGAAATATCAATAGGCACTAAGGGAGGTAGGCCTTGGGTAATTCGTTCTGCGATATACCGACTGATAAAATGAGAATGAAAGTAGTAAAACAATTCCCCACGTCTGTCCGGTCGTTTCGGAGGATCACCCGGGTATACTGCATGCCAAAGCCAATGGTTTGCATTTAGCTGCATATCCTCTCGAAAATACCAGAGAAGATTCTCGGGACCGTTTTCGAATCCGATTGTTTCGTCAAGTTTTGAACATGTTGAAGATGAACCTTCATCCTCGGATACTGGAGATTCAGTTGAATTCTCTCCAATTGTCCCCGTTCTACAAGCTTTGTTTATGACTTTGTAAGGGACGAATGTGGAAGGAAACAATTCTTCCGGGGCTGCAGGTTGAAATCCCGTTAGATTTTGACGATCAAAAGCTGCTTCTACTAAAGCAGTATACCATACCTTTGGATGGATTTCTGGTTGGTCACGAAGTGTTCGAATCATGTTGATCATTTCCTCCGATGTCGATTGCTCTATATTGTCAAAATTAAAATCATGTATGTTCATTTTACCTGGGATTTTTACTAAAATGTAAAATTATGTGTACTTCTCAAAAAGTCAGACACTTCCTTTACTGCTTCACGGTGCTGTTTGCTGAAGCTATAATAAAGATCCCTTGGAGGACAATTTTCCATGATGCGCGTCAAATTTAATCCTTTGCTCAAGAAAGTCTTTAATACTTCTGGATCGAACTTCGATGATCCATTTTTCTTCAAGTTTTGAAATATGGATAAATGCTTCTTCCGTATCCCTTTGTGGTTAAGGGTTGGAGGCAATGCATTTAACATTGCTACAGAAAGGATCACCAATAAGAAACTGATTTTACCTGCCATTATACTATAGGTTTGTTTTTAAAATCTTATCTAGAAAAATGAAGTGTCCTAAAAATAGTAAGAAGAAGAAAATTATAAGATGTTTCCAGATTGGAAACGAACAAGCGAACATTGCATTTTTACTCAGTCGGTATTGGCATTCCCATTCGTTCTGGTCGGTCGACGCTATTAATGACATTTCTTTTGGATTATCAAACAAGTAAAATACAGGGTTAGGTCCAGTCAAACCAGTACAAAATGCATGAAGTTGAGTGAAGCCATGAAGAGTGCCAAAAGTTTGCATGCATAAAAAACAATGAAGGTCATCAAGTCCAGAAATATTCGTGAAACAGCTATGCATGGAAAAAGATAAACATTGAAAACGTGACGCTTGACGGTTTCAGAATTCATAGTCGAGGTCATCCGATCATTTTCTAGGTTAACAAACACGAAACAGTGTCCAGTGTACAGTATTCTTTATATTATCGTACATGTTACAAATTACAATATGTAAACATGATTTATTGTAAATTAATTCAGAAATATTTGCACAATTATACTCACAGGTTTACAAAATTACTTGATTGATAATAAACATTAACAAAAATGAATTTTTCTTCGATATAACATAAACATAATGAAAAAAAAACGGAGTGGAAACAAACCACAATAACAATTTAAATACATCAATTTTCGAATGTTTAAACAAAATACCATATTTAATAATGATTCTAATGCATTTAATACATGATGTTTAATTTAGTCGTTCGGGAGCCCAAATAGCTTAATAGTTCCAGAATCCCTATTCCTGTCATACTTGTCTCGGTCATCACAAGCATAAGCGACCAGATTTCGAGTCGGGTGAAAGGCGACAGTAAATGTTGGAGTGTCGACGGGAATATCAGTGACCTTTTCTCCACTGTCGACAAAGGCAACGTCGATGTTCAAATCCTCAGACGCTGATGCCAACAATGTTCCATCGTGGTTAAATGAAAGGGACCTCACAGGCCAGTCCAATCGGTCAAACATACGAACACAACACAACTCTTTCCAGTTCCATAATGAAACGAGGGCATCGGCTGATCCAACGGCAAACTCATGTCCATCCGGATGAAACACGATAGATATACAATTAGAAGGATGAGCGTTTACTGTACTATCCAGAGTCATTGACGGGTAGCTGAAAATTAATATGGAATTATATTATTATTATACTAAACATTATTGATGTTTATCAGTCCATTGTGTTACAATAACAATAAAGCCACGCTGAACTTACTCAAATATACAAATCTGACCCAGTCCATTCGTCAGTAGAAATTTATCGCCACGAGGTGAAAAACAAATTTCATTCACTTCATATGAAAAATTTTGTTCATGTCTAATCTTACATGTTCTAACATCAATAAAACTGATGAGGTCGTCTTTATTCCCAACGGCAATGTCATTCCCATCATTCGACCATGCTATATTGATATTTTCACCTTTACATTCAATAACTTCGGAACATTTCACGGATCTCGCATCCCACAATCTTACAGTTTTGTCACCACTTGCCGACGCTAAAATATCTTGATGCGTGTAGTGCCAACGTAATTGATCCACAGAATCGGAATGACTTCTTAGCTCATGTTCTTTACGCTTTAAAATCCAAAAAAGAACACTTATAATTTAAAAATCGAATACTATAAAACCCGAATCAAAAATGCTAAATAAGCATGCATTTTATATTGATATTATTATACAATTTCAAAACGAATACGCAATCCGTTACCAATTTATCCTTATCCAAGCTAAAGATACAGACAGTCTTGTCGAAACTTCCGGTCGCAAGACGACGTCCGTCAACATTCCAATCAACTGTATGTACTTTTGCTGAATGAGCATTGTATTCACGTATTCTACAGTTCTTTTTGAAAAAGTCACGATGATGATCAGCTGATGGTCTCTTCCCCAATTTCTTGGCTTCTAATATAGTAGCTGTTGAACATAGTAAATTAATTACACTTTTATTCAATCAATCAACTTGTATTTTTGTCTTTTTAAACGATTGATGATTTGACGAATAATTAATAAATATTTACTTCGACTGAATCCCAGAAACGGAGTAGGCGTTGGTTTTTTATGTGTCGTCGCTGTTTGATTTGTTGTTGATGCATTGGAACGTGATGGTCCAGCAACTACAGAGGAGGACGAAGCGGAAGTTGATGCTGCTGTCGTAGTTGATCCCATGTCACTATTTAAACTTTGCAATTAATTTTACCATAAAATTCTGAAATAAGCTGAAACAGCCCGACGTCAACGACAGGAAAATTCAGTAACTCAAAAGAATGGTAAAAAAGCTACTTTTTTGTTGGCGCGCGCGTCTTGCAATGAAAAATCCAATCCCACGCCGCATCCCGCATCAGCGTCTGTATCTCGTTTTCGGTTCCGTCCGGCCGGTGTTCTTTGTTCTCAGTTGTCATTGTCATTTAATTTGCCTATGAAATGCGCTGTTTAAAAATGATCAATGATTTTGTAGTCTGTTAAAGAATGTATTCAATTCAATCAATTTCAGATTACTTTCGACAACCCATTTATTTTTGACAGTAGTTGACATTTTTGATTTTTACTCCATTCTTGAATAATTGCTATTTGATGTTTGTTTAATTTCAAAGTGCTTCCGTATTACAATTTACAATTACAATATAAATTATGTTGATATTACAGAATCCAATAAATGTGGGTTTAAAGGGGACATTAAACAAAGTTTTTCTTATTATTTCCCTTTGATTGATGAAAGCATGTCGACACATTTCCAGCCTCCTACAACTTTTTCCGCTGCACTGAACGCTGGACAACAGAGGTTGGCTTGGAAGTCGCAATTGCTGTCGCGACTGTTGCAACTACCTCCTTTGGCTGGGCAGCAGGGCTCATGATTCATTCCACAGTCCTGAAATGTTCAGTACAAAGAAATATTTACTAACAGTCTAACAGTAGCTGTTAGTGTTTACTTTATCATGATAAAATGCTGTTAAACGCTAAAACTCACTTCCGAGAATGCACAATTAAGTAGCGTAAACAGGAGAAGTCCAAAAAGAAAGTTGGTTTTCGAAAACGTCATCTTGTAAAGTGTTTGCTGCTAAAAATTAGTAAAATATTGGTTTAAGAGGAAAAAGTTAACTGACACAGATTTAATTTCCGCATCGTTTGCGCACTCACAGAGTTACAAAAGTCACAATACAAGAATATATCATTAAAATTAGGTCACGCTAAACAATTTAATGGTTCATGTTTATTTATTGAAACAATTTTATGAGGCTATGAGGACAGAAAATCATTGTCCCCTTGAACATTCAGGAAATAATACTCAATGCAATTATGAATGTGATATACTTCAATGTGTTGTACTAAGAAGTGATGTATTAGCAGAGCTACTATAGATGAATAAGTATCGGATTGAGCAGATTTATCTTCTGATAGTCGCAACCGCAATGGTTTTGTTATTTTCCCCGATACAAAATGCAGTTCTTTGGGAACAGAACTTGGATTTTCTGGAACTATTGGCACCGTTCCAATAAACACGGGAATCTGATACTCCTCCAGAATATTATATTGTGACTTGCACAGACATCCGCGTCAAACTATCATAGCAAATTAACATCCTTTTTATCGCACGTTGCATGAAAAAATGTGAATTTAAAAAAACAAGCAATGTTTGTTTGTACCATCAGATTTTGGCATCTTCTAATGAGTCAACGTAAACTTTCCCAGTGACAGTTTCACCACGTTGATATGTTTTGTCACGTCTGTCCAGGTGGATTTCTAATTTACTTGTTCTCAATTGCCTCGTTGACATGTTTTACGGAACGGACTGAGAAATCAATCTAACTTTTCTTTATTTGAACTTGTAATTTCATTTAAATAGACTCTTAATTTTTTGTAACGGCTACAAATTGTTGCGATAAGCAACAAAGATGACATTCGTGAATCGTGAGACGGAGTGATTCCAAAAAGTCTGTAAAAGAGAAGAAAGCCAGATTCTTAGAATATAAAACAATGAAAACTGTAATCATATTAATTCATTTTTTGACACTGTTCGCTGTTTCATCGACTGTTTTGGGACATGAACATTGGTCCGAATGGGAATGGTCACCATGTTACGTCGACAAAACCAGATCCTGCGTTCAGGACATTACTCGAGTTTGTGAAAGCGAATGTGAAGTTGGGGCAGAAACAGCAATTTATCCATGTGAATTGGAAAGGTGCTCAGAATGGATAATGATCAACGGAACGCTTAATTACACTGGGAGCCATACTCCCGAAACTGAAGAATTCCTGCAACTGAGATCAGACTGTGAGACTGGAAGCATTAGTGACCCTTCAATATGTCCCGTTGACGGCGGGTGGTCTGATTATATCCCGGTGGGCACTTGTGAAGATTTTCTTGGTGTTTGTAAACAAGAATCCGTGAGATTCTGTAACAACCCTGCTCCTGAAAACGGTGGACGTGAATGTGAAGGATATGAAACGTGGTGGTTTAATTGTTCCGATCCTGGTTTGTGTGGAGAGTATTACGAGGATTATGAAGAAATTACTGGTGTAACTGATGAAGTTTCGACGACGACGACGACTACGACATCGACAACCAGCGCGTCGACAGCGACGTCAATGGCAACGCTGCTGCTTCGAGAAACTGGCACAACGACAACGACAGTCGCATGGCTCGCATCCGTCACATCTCCAACAACCTCCACAACAACAAAAACATCAGCGACGAAGAGAACAACAAAGCCAACAGCGACAATGTTGACAGTCCTCGATGACACGGCTGAGGTTGACATTACTCCGAGTCCTACGTTAGTTTTAGTGGACGAAGTTTTGGGATACTTACTTGATTGGGAAATTCTGGTCGCTTTAGGTGTACTGGTCATATTTTTTGGTATGATTTGTGCTTGCTGTTGTTTTAAGAAAGGGAAGTCGAAAAGGGAAAACGATGGTGACGACGACGAGAAACAGGAACTAATACAATCAAAACCAGAAGATACAAACTTACAAACTGATGCAAGTCCTAAGTATCAGATTCAGAATACAAACTATCATTCTGACTTTTCTGACTTTTCTGACTCTTCGTCTTCCTTTATGGACTCATACCGCAAACAATATTGAAGCTCCTTGTTGTCCCTGATAAATGCCAAATTCCACGCTTTAGGTACATTTCGATGTCATAGATACTTTTTGGAAGATTCGTGTCCATTGTTTAATATCAATAAAATAGTATTTCTTCAAAAACGATACCCAATATTATGAATTTTGAAAGATTTATTCGAAATGATACGAAGTGCTGTTAAATCATATTCATCCCATCATCACTTAGTGCTAATTAATTTTACTGTAGTTCATCTACTAGTTTTCATGGTGAGACCTCCTGTATGTAATGGTGATTCTGATGACGCTTACAAGCCGGGAATAACTTGTCACCCAGGTCATGAATACAAGTCCTTGTGTCCCGCAGTCGATGGTGAGTGGTCTGCTTGGAAAGTCATCACGGATTGTCAACCTTACGGAGATAAGCGCTGTGTTCAGCAAGCTTATCGAACTTGTGATGATCCTTCGCCGAAAAACGGTGGGGCGGATTGTGAAGGAGCATCTTCAGCCTGGTTTCCTTGCCATGAAAAAGCATGTGAAGACTATTATGACAACAGAGATGAATATGAAGATGAAGATCTTGCGCTTGGCCCAATGTCAGTTTCAGAGGAGGAAGTTGAAGATCTTATTAAACGTTTGACTCAGTTCATGTCGTCAGTTCCTCAAGATGATTATAAAAATAATAATCGTAATCACAGTTTTCACAATGACGGTGCCGATGACCTTCTTCCATCATACTCATGGCTTAACAAATCCCAACGTAGTCTCAACTCTGCCAAGTCTACAGTGACGGTTAAATTGGACGCTGCAGCAAAAGCAATCTCAAATGCAATGATTGATAATTATTCCATCTATGGACTTAGCATTATTCATATTGTGATTATAATCATTGTATTATTTGCAATTGTTTATATTTGTGTATTTATTGGATGCTTGTGGATTTGTTGTTGTCCTTGTAAAAGATAATTCTCATAACCAAAACCCATTCTCATAACCAAAACCCAAGTTAACCCGAAATAAAAACTCGAATACTGTTTTTTTCTGTCAACATACTTTTTAAATAACTTTAAATTATACTTTGTAACACGCTGCGCTGCACAGATAAAAAAACAGCCTAAATGTAGTAAATGCCGCTTGTCATTATCAAAGACGAAACCTCAACTGGTCCCGTTTGAACCCTGAGTTGACCTTCAAAACTGTTCACTGAGTCGTACTTTAAGGCATGGTCAACAACACCGGCGGTTATTGGAGCGGTAGTTGCTATTTGCTATCAACGAGGATTGTAATTCCTGTGCATTATTGTCTTGTTGTGGAGTGGACATTTCAGTGAAATTTTTTTGTCTCATGTCATGATTAAACGAGTTCATTATTCATTTCAAATAAACGGTACACTTCGTCGGTTTGTGTTAACGCAGTTTCGAATGAGCTCTCAAATTCAAATGCCACAAAGCATAACTTTAATTAGCATAATTTTTTGTCGTGATTGCAATGGCGTGCGAAAAGCTTATAAATTAGTTTAGTACAAACGTACCAAAAATGGCCGAAGCAATGACGCTTTTTCCCACTATGTATTTTTCTTCGTTCTTGCATGATGAGTCGTTCAATTACGTTACGGGAAAGAATTGAAGGTTCATAATAAGAATAGCGAAAACATTGCATAAGCAGACAAATGTAATGCTTTTTTATGAGTAGAGTAATTCATTCGCAGCATTAACGAATCCAAAATGACGAAATGACGCCCTTCTTCACATCCAAGCGTTTTTGCTACTGGACGGAAACGCTTTTAGATAAATGAGAGATTGGAGATTGGACTGAAGACTACAAAGACAAGAAGTAAAGTAAGCTTTACCTACGGTTTAGGTTCGCTTCTCCTTTGTAATTTTGGTTTACGTTTGCTTCGTTGATTTTCAACAGGGCAAGGTACTTTGCATGAGAACTGTGCGAATTGAGCAAAAAAGCATGTACTCTTCACTTCACTGCATTTTCTCATAGAAAAGAGAATTCCTCCTTACCAGACAGAAAGACAGAATAGAATCGTTTCGGTGCTCCATAAATGTGCTCGTCCTCATCTCTTGAGAGAGAAAGGGGAAACTGCTTGGACGTTGGACGTTGTCATTGCGTAATTTGAACATTTCAATCACACAATTTTGAGTTTGACGAGTTCATTCATTTCGAAATCTGTTCACGCACAAGCTTGAGCATAGGTTATTAATGGTAAGCCAAATCATATATTTCTTTTTTTAAAATCACATCATATTTATATAAAATAGGTAGAATTTCAACTTCCCGTTGGGTAATACGCTATCATAATAGTTACGAGTTACCACTGGCTTTGCCTCTTGTTTGTACAGTGAGCAGGATGTTTTTATAATCCGCGTGACTGAACAATGAGTGATAAGGTGATAACGCCGTTGTAATGACCAGGTTTAGCTTTTTGGCTAACAGTCATTCATGGTCACTGGGAATTTTGTTTAGAAGCAAGCTTCCTATAGATTTTGCTTGTCGTAACGAGTTTTGGTTGACTGTATTATCGTTGTAAGAAAATGGGGAAATTGGCGTTGCAACATGAGAATATGTTATCAGTCTTGATCTTTCACTTTAAAATGTAATGTGATTATTCTTTTGGGTTGCATTTCTTTGCAGGTTTGGCTCTTATAGAATTGAACGTCGTGTATGAAGCGTAAGCACAAAAGGGTTTTGTACTTTATTTTATTCAATACAACTTTTTGAATAATAACAGTTGGATATTAAGTTGTAGTTTTTTAAAATTTTAGATGACTCAGATTTCCAAGAATTCCGAACCAATAGCTATAATAGGATATAGCTGTAGATTTGCCGGTTCAAGCACTCCAGAGGAATACTGGAACATTCTGTCAACGGGGAAAGATGCAACTTGCCCCGTTCCATCGGTCCGACACTTTGCATCCGCCATAGAATCAAACATCAGTCGAGGTGGTTTTTTGAATTGTGCAGTGGATGAGGTGGATGTGGATTTCTTCAAGATTCATCCAAAGGAAGCTCCTTTTCTGGACCCACAACAACGTTTACTTCTGGAAGTCACTTGGGAGGCTTTGGAAAGATCTGGAATCAATCCGCAGTCTCTTCAGGGATCAAAAACCGCAGTTTTCGTGGGTGCGTGGTCAAACGACTACGAAAAGATCCTTCATTTCACACCAGAAGGAAGAAACAGCGAGTTCCATGTGGCTTACTTGTCTTATGCCTTTGGAGCAATTGCATCACGAATCAATTATTTCCTAGGATTACACGGACCTCATTCCACAATCGATGCCGGTTGCGCTTCGTCCCTTTACAGTGTTGCTCATGCTTGTAACGCTTTGCGAGATGGAACAAGTGACCTGGCCATTGCGGGTGGGACACATTTAATCCTGTATCCTGTGTGCTGTAGAGCGGATTCTTTAGTTTTTGCTCCGGATGGACGCAGCAAGCCTTTTGATGCGAAAGCTGACGGTTATGCAAGAGGAGAAGGTGTCGCAACGATCATTTTGAAACGGTTGTCTGACGCGATCCGAGATAAGGACCTGATTCAAGGTATCATTCGAGGAATTGCGACTAATAGCGACGCATCAAGTGCGACTTACGGCACTCCTTGTAAAAATGCGCAGACCAAAGTCCTTAAATGCGCTCTGGACCAGTCTGGACTGTCGCCCACTGAAGTTGACTGGATCGAAGCTCATGCTACTGGAAAAATTATGGGGGATTGTATTGAACTGGCTTCTATTAAATCTGTATATGCCAATAATGTAGGTCGGGAGAAACCTTTATGGTTGACATGTGTCAAAAGTAACATTGCACATGCAGAAGGAGCCGCTGGGTTAGCTGGGATTATAAAAGTTTTATTGTCGTTCAAACATGAAACCATCCCGAAACAGATCAATTTCAAGTCACCTCATCCAAGTGTGGATTTAAATGCCATTCCAGCTGATGTTCCAACACAAAATGTCCATTGGGCTCGACATGACGGTGCGCCAAGGTACGCAGCTGTGAATGGATTCGGACTTGGGGGTCACGGGGCTCATGTTATACTGCAAGAACCTCCGATGCCATCATTACATCATTCTTCAGTCCAAAACGGATCGGGTACCAATGGAAATTTTGAAATGAGAGCAAGGCTGCCACACATTCTCTGTTTATCTGCAAAATCGCTCTCAGCTTTGCAAACAATGAAATTGCAGTATACTGATTACGTGAAGAAAAAAGGTCACGAATTCAGTTTGTACAACTTTTGTCATACTGTCAACACGGCAAGAGCCCAGCTACCGTTTCGGATTGCAGTGACGGGGAAAAGTGACCAAGAATTGCTTAATCGGTTGACTGAAACGGACATTCCAGAGCGAAAGTGTCCTTCCCAACCACCGAAAATAGCGTTTGTCTTCACTGATCATTTGTCCACGAAGTATTTTCAAGTTTCAAAAACTTTATACGACACAAGTCCACAGTTTAAACATGCATTTGATCGTTGCTCGGGACTCTGGACACATTCGACTAACATCTTGAATCTTTTGATAAAACTTGGGAATGAAGAAGCTCCGTCATTGCCTGTGGACGACATCACTTTTGCGCTTCCAGCTTTATTCTGCATTCAGTTTTGTCTAGCTCAAGTTTGGAAAGAAGCCTTTGGAATCAAGCCTAATTTTTCCTTGGGTTATGGTACTGGACAAATCGTCGCCGCCATCATGTGTGACATTTTGACTTTGGAAGAAGGATTCGAAGCAATATCGGAAATATCAGTATGGATTCAAAGTCAGCCTGCAACAACGTACTTTGCTTTAAGAGCCGATTCATTGCATGTGAGCAACTTGATCACGAAATTTGGTAGTCACGAAAGTACGATTCATATTACAGCCGTGCACTCTGACGTAGAAACAATCATCGGAATTATTGGGGATTCCACAAAACCCTTTCTGGAATTTTCTCTCAAACAGGGTGTGAGAGCTAAGCGATGCTCCACATCGCACTCCGTTTATGCAAAGTTGTCATCTTTCGCACATTTTCCAAAAATCTTTGAAGAAAAGATGCTGAATTTTGAAAGTTTGAATTGTCAATTCATATCGACAACGACTGGAAAATTCTTGTCATCGGAATCCGACAATGGGTTCAGAATTGAAGAAATCGTAACGAATCCGGTCAACTTTGCTGAATCTATGAAAACGTTGAGCGACACTGACTGCAGAATCTTCATAGAAATAAGTCCTCATCCCGTTCTCATTGGATTGGCCATGTCGACTATTGCAAGACCCATTGCTTCATCTTTTGTCTGGGCATCAAGTGTCAAAGGGGGTGAAGATGATGATCCATGGATGACCTTGTTAAGTAACCTGGGCAAAGTGTACTGCGGTGGCATCAACGTCAACTGGGCCCTTGTCGACGAACCATACGCAATGCAAAAGATGGAACTTCCATTAACTTATCCATTCCAAAGGAAAAAGTATTGGATTGGCAAGTTTGATGGAAATTAAAAATTCATTAAACTGCTGAGACGAAGCCGTCGTGTAAAGCTCTGCGTTTTTTAAATTCTCTTATACGAATTAATGTATTGCTGGTGCTGTAGAAGGCTAATAAATATTAAAGTGGCACTATGCAGACAGAGCATTGGGCACATTATCGATTTTTATACACATTAAAACTATTCATAATTCATTTGAGAATCTTCGGGTTTCATCCAAATAAGTGTTTGAAACCGAATAATATTAATGCATGTCGGGTTCCGCATTAATACATTCTCCCATCGCATTTGAGCAAAATGTTTGTTGTTCCTGTTTCCGTATTCCGGGTTTTAAGAGCAAAAGACACCATCTCACATTATTATATTTTCGTTTCTGAAACTAAAACAAAGGCGTGAACAAAATGTACCCCGAGTGGATTTGTCATTTTTTCTCCTTTCTGTTGTACATTGTTCAAGCATCTTCTAGTCCATCTTGCACCAATATATTTTTAGAGACCACAAACATCAGTAAAATCGAGTACAATGTAATTAGTGATCCTTCGATTCACATCGATCAGTCTTTTTCAATCTTCTCAAATGGGACAGAAGTCGACGAAGATCGCAAACAGATTCAAACATTCTTACTGTCATTTCATCGAATCACATGCTACAAAGTTGTTTTCCCTGCAGTCGAGTTCCAGTCTGTGATTGACACTATTTCGACAAACGTAATCAAGTTGAAAATACATTACAATTACATGACTTTTCTAGTATACGTGCCGCTGACATCCGTGAGCTCATTTCGAACTTCCATGGAGCACGTCATGAGGGTCCAAGGCTTTTCCCGTGTATGGACGAAACTCGTGTTAATGTGGGAAACTCACGACGGGAGATTAGATGCGAGTGTATTTTGCTATTTGTGCAAAGAACAATGGAAACTAGGGACTTTGGACTCCATCAATGACATTTTGACGACCTCCGTGCAAAGCAAAGTGAAGAAACTTCATAACAATGTGAATACTAATTTTCGGGGTGGGAATTTGTACGCTAGCGTCCCATATTTCATCCTAGCGATGACCCTGAATTACAAAAACCTGGCTTGTGTACAACCAAAACTGCTCACTTTTTCATGTTCAGTAGAGAACACTATTCCAGTTCTTTTATGGATGCAGTATAACCTGACCATTCAGTATTTACCGCTACAATCACAATTTGAAGAGGAAGAGCAAGCACAATTCTACGGAACTCAATTGCAAATTCGAGCGAAATTGGATCCAGATGACAGTTTGGCACAATCGTTTATTACGTGTATGTATTTCCGGAGGTTACCCGTTTACTGCACTGATAAGAGACAGTTTGAACGTCTCCCTTGCACGTTCTTAACGAGCCCTTTTGACCCTTGGATTTGGCTTTGTCTCATTCTGTCTGCTGTACTAGTTGGAATTGTGACCAGAAGCGTGGCAGCATCATTAGGATTTTTGTCACTGGCGGTTTCGCAAACGTTGTTGGAGAAACCGAGAAGTGTCATGGTCGTCTCAGCGCTCATGTTTGTCATTTTGTCAAATGGGTATTTGGGGCTCATGACCACGAACGTGATTGCACCCCCTAAAGAACTACATTTTAGTACCCTTCGTGAACTGTACAATGGCGGTTATCGAATTGTTATTTATGGAAGTGTCCAGTCATCCCAGAGATCATTGTTATTTCAGTTTTTTAAAGTGAATCTTCCTGAACTGTCTCGAAAGCTAGAATCTGTGGCATCGTTGGATTCATGGTTTGCTTTCGATGTTGAAGCAAACGTCATGAACAAACAAACAAATGAATTCCTAATGGATGATTTGATAGCCCAGAAACTCATATCTATGGAGGCATTTAGTATCACAGAATTTGTGAATTGGCAAAGGAGACAAGGTCTCAAAAGCACGAGGAGAGGTCAAGTCAGTTGTTATCCCATTCCTACATTGCATGAAACATTCAAAGTAATAATTACAATGGATTCGTATGGATCCGAAGGATTTTATAGAGGGCTCACGGGATTTTTCCAATCGGGAATTATTGATTGGTTGTACACCCTGAGAACTTACAGGACTTTAGGGTACTTTGTCAACATGGTCGCTCGATATGCTCAAGGTCAGCAGGATTTACGAGAGGGTGAAATTGTGTTGTCCCTCGGATCCCCGGTTGTAATTATGTTTCGACTGTTTGCTATTTGCATGACGGCTTGCTTTCTCACTTTTACTTCAGAGTTACTTATTAAAACTTATGGGAACAAGCTGAAATTATGGGTATGGGTGCAGGAAAAATTCAGTTTCTTTGACAAACTTTGTACACCCGAATCTTCAAACGTAACCAATCAAACTATATTTGTAACGTCGAGTGCCACATGAGGAGAACATGGCTGTCCACTTAACAGGAAATGACCAGGTCTCCAGCGTCCAGCCACCACCGCGTTTGTCAAGTTCGGATGACCTTTTACGGATTACGGATTAGGGTTTGCACTCATGTGACGTATTATGGTATTATTGTACAGTTTTCAATGTAATGGAATTTTATTCATGTATTTTTGAACGGGTTACACGGAAAGAAATACAAGCGTTTTTTCTGTAATGTTCCCAATGAAATTTTCCGTCTTATCCAGCTGGATGTAATAAAAATCCCCAAACCGAAATCCAATGAATCGCATAGCTTGCTGCGTACATTTTGCAAGTTGGAATTCTCTCTTGCTTGTTGTGACAATTCCTTTCATCTTGATGAGACTTGACACCTTGTGAATTTGTGATGACATTATGAGGACCAGGGAGAAAGCTCCAATGCCAGCACTTGAAATGAAGAATAAAAACGAAATAGAAATTGTGGGTAAGATGTGCCCAAACTTTATCAACGAAACATTGCTTATCACAGGTGCAAATGTACAGGCTGAGTACACCGTGCATACAATACTAGCCACTATATTATTGATGATTTTGGTTAAAATCCTCAATTTTTGAAAATCTCTGTATACATTATTATAGTAATTTTGAAAGTGCACAGGTGCAGGTACACTTTGTATTGTATTAATTGAATACTGGATATAGCAAATGTAAATTAATACTATTGTGGTAAAGAAATAAAATAAGTTACATGTGATGACACTGTACGAAACGCATTCTAAAGTAATTACTACAATTTTCGCATATATAGAATAATTAACAATGATAGAGTACGAAAACATGGGCCACTGTGGGTTCACAGAGTAGAAGAATACAAAGCTCAATGGAAATGAGAAATAAAACGCAATACAAAACTGGAAATTCATGAGTTTCCAAAATTTTGATCGGTACCATAAACTCAACGGGGATTTCATATTTTTCCAAACGTACTCCAACTCTTCACCTTGGTCAATTGTGACGATTTGCATGTGTAAAGACATCATCACACCCAAGAAAAACAGCGCGTTTGAGAAAAACGGAAACGATGGACCGTAGGTTTGCCAACTGACTGGAATTCGCAACAATAAAAATATAAATTGGGCTAAAATTAACAATAAACAAAACCAGGAAACCAAAACATTGAAAGGACGTTTTTTGTGATGAAATCGAATGTTTTGATTGTCGGACTGAAACTCAATGCTGAACATGGAACTGGGGCATCGCGAGTAAATGCGCCAACCTAATATGAAAATGTGGGAAATGAACGTCGATTTTACGGGATCATCCTGGAACTGGAATTGAGAAAATAATGGCGTCGTCCTGCTCGCCGAAGATGAATAAGACGATGACTTTTCAAACCTGGTATTCCCCGGTTCAGGCAGAAAATGAGAAAACACATATTTCACTAGTTTTACTTTCATGTTCAATCATGGCAATTCTGAAACTGAAACTCTTTTAATCGCTGACGTTTTATACATCGGGAAGTTACTCTATGAATATTTGAAATAATAAAAGTTGCTTTTACCTCGCATTCCAACATTTTATCGAGAAATCATCCGTCCTCGATTTCACAAAACAACCTTCACTTCACAATTTTCAGGTTGGAAGTGTACAGTGTGCTCGATAAGTCACCATGTTCACTTTAAAATTCTAATCGATTCGGTTTTAAAACCAAAGCCAACTTAATAGCCAAAATAAGTTGTGTTTTGTATTAAAAATTGAATGCTCGTTACGTTTGTATTGGCACAAAAAAATCCTAGTTTTGTTCGTTTCCGTTTTTTTAGATTTTTGCGGACTTTGGAAACTTTGAAACTTACAATATTAAATTGTTTTTGTGTCCTTCGTGGAAATTTAAATAAGACATGCAAAACAGTATCCTCCTTATATTTCTTGCATGCTCTTATACATACGGTCATGCAAACGTCATTAGAATTTAATTGATATGCTCGTCCATGTGCACACTGTATGTAATGTAAAATAAACGTAGAACAAATGGAAATTATATTAATTAATGACCCCACATCCAAAGAGCATGTTTTTTACCGCACGTGTGTTCCATTTTTTTGTCTATTTCTTCCCTTATCCAATTTGTTTTTAATGCAACTCACTTTTGAGTGTTTTGAGTGGGTGAAAATTAAGGAAGAAGTTCTATACCTTACATTACAGCCTGCAACTCTCAGTCTCAGTGCAGTGGTTCGCACATTTTTTTGTCCATCCCATTCCTACGCAGAAAATCCTTTTTGCTGTTTTGTAAGTTACGCATGCATGGCATCATTAGCATTTCAGTGAGCTCATAAGAAGCACAAGTACATCACAATGACCGACGTTCATGACAAAGGTAAAGTTTTGATAAATACGCAAAATCTAATAGCAAGTGTAATTTAAAATGTAATGGTTTTGGTTAGTCTAATCAATTTTTCATTACAATTCGACGTTTATAGATCAGGTTTGGGTAACCGCAGCTGGGAATAAAGAAAGCGCTTTGGGTGCTCTTGTTCTGGCACGATGTCTTCGAAAGTTTGACGCCCGAAGGCGGAGGAAACTTGTCATTTTCGTGACCGTGGATGTCAGTTTGGACATAATGTATGTCAGTATTTTTAAAGAATTTTATTTTAAACAAGACGCATGTTTCAAATTCTGACATGATTTTATTTGCAGAACTATACTGCAAAATGAATTCGACTGTTTACTTCAAATCGAAGTTAAAGATGGAACTGAGTGGGAGACTATGGCAAAAATTTCCTGTTGGAATTTGCCACATCTAACAGGAATATTTTTGCCATGTGATTGTTTTGTGGTGGAAGCTGCTTTACGCGGTCACCACAATGATTATGACATTTTCGATCAAGTAAACTTACCCGATGGGGCATTCCGGTTTGAACGTTGTCTTCGAACGTATCGTCAGATAATGAGCATGGATACCGGAAGTGTTAAAGATCACTTGCTTGCATTGATAAGAAACGGTCACAATCACGATAAACGGACAAATAATGAGGGAACTACTGGAGCGAGCATCGTCAGATTGTCTGAGTTTACCCCATGGCAGCTTGTCACATCTCGTCGCTTTGACCTCTTAGAGACTCAAACGGTATGCAACATTTTATTTCAAATTATAAAAATTGTTGAACAAGTTTTACCATTTTCTTAAATGAATTTATTTCAATTTTTAGAATATGTTTAAAAAATGGTCCGAACTGTTCACAGATGAAATTCAGCCAAAACTTGCCAATGAGAATCATGAGGAAATGAATTTCATTGTGCTTCCAATATGCACAGATTCGAATGAAAAACTAGAGGAAATCTTAGCAAAGTTAAAATTTGGACAGAATGACAATTTTAATTACACTAAGAGCGGTTCACATCGAGCGTTTTTGTTTGGGTTTGATCAAACTTGTATTTTAAATCAATTAAGCACACGTCGTTTCCCACAGGGAGTTGCACCAAAGTCGTCTCCGAAGGTAGCATTTCTGTTCACAGGTCAAGGGTCACAATATCATCAAATGGCTCGTAACATGTATGAACACTTTCCTGCTTTTGCGAGTACATTGAACAAGTGCCGTACTTTGCTTCAAAGTCAACTGAACTTTGACCTCTTTGACGTGCTATGGAACGATGGAATTGACTATCAAACAGCAATTGACAAGACAATTTACAGCCAAACTTCCATTTTTTGTGTGGAAGTGAGTCTTTGCGCCCTTTGGGCAAGTTTTGGAATTCAACCCGATTATGTGTTTGGGCACTCTGTCGGTGAATTCGCAGCAGCTGTTTGCTCAGGCGTAATGACCTTTGAAGACGCACTGACCTTGGTTGGTCAACGGAGCAAGCTGATTCAATCTTATCTTCAACGAGGGGGAATGCTCGCCGTCAAAGCGTCTTTGGTCACGGTTGAAGAGTTGCTCAAGCACAAGTCGCTGATGGGGCAACCTGCGACGGACAATGGACACACGTTCTGGTTGGATATTGCAGTGGTGAACTCGCCTGATGAAGTCGTTTTGGCCGGTCGACCTGAGTCGATTGACAAATTCACGAAACTTTGTGAACGATTGAAAATTACATGCCACCGATTAGGAGCGACGCATGCATTCCATTCCCGAGACATGGATGAGATCAAGAATATGTATTCGGGAATATGCTCAACCGTAAAGCTGAAAACGCCGAACGGGCCAAAAAATTGCAAATTCGTATCAGGATCTTCTGGGAAAATCGTCAGGGATGAACTGATTTCAGTCGATTACTGGCTTAATCATGCTAGACGATGGGTCAATTTTCCGGAAGGGATAAAAACATTAGTTGACCAAGAAAAATGCGACATTTTTGTTGAAATTGGGGCTCATCCTGTTCTTCTTCCATTGGCAATGTCAAACGTTGGAATCAAAGCGAGTAAGGACAATGTATGGCTTCCATCCATGCGGAAGAACGAAGACAACTGGGTCACAATGATGACGGCTTTGGGCCACTTGTTCGTTCGAGGTTTGCCTGTAGACTTTAGCAGTTTGGGAGAAAATTTCAACAACAACAGCAGCAGCATCAGTGGTCAGGAATCAAAAGATCAATCCGAATCGTCCAACAATGTAGACCATATCCCCGTTTTCAAAGAAACTTGGGATGAGAGAGACAGCATTTTTGCCAACAGAATTTGTATGAAGAAATCAGTTCCAAATCTACAGAAAACTGATTTGATAATGGCAACTTTTCTGGATGAATTACGTAGAAAGAATGCTTCCGAAGAACGAATTTTCCTGGACGGAGAGCGGGTTTGCTTATATTACATGTTGAAAGGGCTTCAGAGACGTGGGATGGAATCCGAAGCCAGGAGACGTCGTGTCACCTCGGGACTTTGTCGTCGATTTTGAATTGAGCATGCGCTATGAACTGCTCGTGCAAAGGTATTTCATAATTTTGACGGAGCAGGGTTGGTTATCAGCTCCAGAGGATTACTCTGACGAATGGACTGTGCAAATGAAAGGTATAAGCAACATAATTGAATCTATGAAACCGGAAGTGGACAAAATTCTACTAAACTGGGAAACAAATGACATTAATCCGCCGGTGATGACACTTGCTAAACAAGTTAGCGCTAAATTACCTGCTTATTTACGAGGACAAGAGGACATTTTAGCAGTCATGTTTCCCAAAGAGGAAGCCAACCCAGGAGCAGTTTCAGCAGAGGACACATATCATTCGTCACCATTGTGTGTAACAGGAAATGATGCAATCTGCGCATTTTTGGATACAATTCTTTATAATTTCGAATCGAAGAATGATAAACTCAGAATTTTGGAAGTCGGTGCTGGAACGGGTGCTACTACAGCAAGAATTTTGCAAACCCTTGAAAATCATCCTTCGAAGATCCCGTTCCTGTACACATTTAGCGATATCGGACCAGCGTTCTTACCAAAAGCTGCTGAGAAATTTGCTCGCTATAAGTCTTCCATGGAATTCCGCGTATTAGACTTGGAGAAAGATCCTAAAGACAGTCACTACGCTCCAAACATGTTTGACATTGTTGTTGCTTCGAATGTGCTTCATGCCACTCAAAACCTAAAGGAAACAGCTCAAAACGTTCGTCATTTGATGCGAGACAGCGGATTATTTATCATCTTGGAGACATTACATCCGGTGAATTGCTTTGACCTTCCGTTTGGCCTTATTGAAGGTTACTGGCGATTCCGAGACTTTGATTTGCGCCCCACACACACGCTAATTAACGGAGACCAATGGACCAAACTGCTCCAGTCGTATGATTTTCCTTCTGTATCAGTTTACCCCACATTTTTGAGCGCATCGGGTGTCATCGTTGCACAAGCGAGTGAGAACAGCAAAAACAATTCAATGTCAGCAATTTACAATCCTCCGTATTCACCATCAAAATGGATGCTGCTTGGACGTAACGATGGACCGCTGACATCATCGCTGAAAGAATATTTTACATGTACATTTGCAAAGACAAACTTGTTTTTTTGCAACTTGTCATCTGAAAGTGACAAAAATTTTTCGGAATTTCAAGAAGACGGTGACGAGGGTTTTCAAGGCGTAGTTTTTGTGTGGAACCCGTCACAAAAAGATGATTTACTAGAGCACGCGTTACAAGAAGTTAAATTCTTGCAAAAAATAATGACGGCAGCAACAACGGTTGTAAAACCAAAGCAGCAAGGCGGCAGATTTTTTTTCGTGGTTCCTTTGGGTACTTTGCTTGCTGAAATGGTTAAAGACACAGTAAAAAGGTTAATTACATCTGAAAACCTGAGAGCGACATGCATTGAAATGGCTGCAGGAGGAAAAGGACGAGAATCTCAAAATGAAGTTCCTGCTCATGTTTTTTCCCGTACTTTGCAAATTGCAGAGGATGTCAGTTCTGAATTTTGGCGAGAAGAGTACGAAACAAATGTGAGATATTTGCAAGTGAGCAGAAAGCGAGAAGTTCGAAGGCTCAACCGCTCAACAGCGTTGCATCCGGTCATAAAACAATCAGAGACGGTTTTTAATGAAGGCAAATCGTACCTCGTCATAGGGAACGAACTCTCCTCGTCTTTCCTGACCTTGTTGACCTCTTTCATGAGAAAATGGGGTGCTGGTAACACTATTTCCATTGTTAATTATTCAGGTTGCAAAATATGGTATGACGATAACGATAATGAAGAGCTAAGAATTCAAGCTGATTTGAGTGACATGTCAACTTGTACTCAAGTCCTGGATGAAATTGAGCACAGGAACAATTTCCCTATTGGTGGGATTTTCATATTGGACGTTTTGCATTCTGACAAAGTTCATGAGAAACCCAAATTAGCCGGCTGCCTTCAATCTGCATGGAACTTGCATTGTCTTACAGCCAAGAACAAGCATGTGGAATATTTCATTCTGCTCAACTCCATTTCGGAAGAATTCGGGATCGGTAATGTTTATCAATCCGTGGAATTCAATGCGGGTAGTTTGATGGAGTACCGGAAAGGGCTTCAAATTCCATCCATTACCATAAGTTTTCCTCCTTGGACACAAAGTGACAATTCATCTCTACTTCCCGAAGACGAATCTTCTTGCTGCGTCCCCTTTGCCTTGAATACTGAATCATTCAATGTCATTTTGAACTTGATGAAATCCGGATCCGGGTCACGATTTGTCCTGGGCGATATCAACTTTGAGCTCCTGAGAAACAATTACACGCACATGCCGTCATTGTTCGAGTACATTGTCGGAGAGAATCTAGGCATTCTGGCTCTGGGTACCATTTTACCGAAGGAACATGAATTTTGGGAACAGATTGAATCCAAGAAATCTCAATCTGAAAATATCCAAGAATACATTTACAGTTTACTGGAGAATTTCATTCGAGTCGTCCTAAAATACCCGAGTGATCTCGAGATTGAAGGACACTTGAACTTTACAGATTTAGGAATGGATTCTCTCATGACCGTTGACATGAAAAATGAAATTCAAGCTATGCTTGGAGACAAAATGATTCTTCATCCAGCGGTTCACATGGATTTCTCCTCAGTAACTGAATTGTCAACTCATTTGGCGTCTTTAATCAAACAGTAATGTTTTGTTTTTGAATAAATTGCTGTAAAATAAAAGTCTGTATCCTATTAAAAGTTCTTGGAGATGAAATTATCAAAATTTGGACTGTCTGAAAAGATTAAACTGTCTTTTGAAGATCATCATTATTATTAAATTTACATTACACTTACACTTGTTTTCGCATGTTCCGTTCTGCATCCTGAGTCCATTACTAAGATTACACGGAAAGATACGCAACAATGCTTATTACGTTTTTACATGCACGATGAACCTGATAAATTACAAATTCCGTGAGTGCCTTCTTCAAAAACAAGGACGCAAAGCACCCCAATAGCATTTTCAAGCACTTGCCTGTTGCGTCACGTTTCTTATTCAAATTCAATTCCTATTAAAAATGCATGACGATGACGATTGTAAACATTCATTTAATTACAAAAGGGCAAAAATAAAAATATATGACTCTTCACCTTCTTCAGAGCCGATTACGCGAAACAATAGACAATATTTTTATAAAAAACAAAAGTTTTTCCGTTTTCACGTTTTTTCTAATGTAAGTTTTCATACTTAAGTCGTATGATACGTTGCATGCAAAAGATATTTTTTCTCATGGAATTTGTTTAACTAATTTAGCCACGCGCATGTATGTTCAAGGATTTTTCAATTATTTTGGAGTCAACATCATTATGGACAAAATTAAAATCTGAAATATAATAATGCTACAGGTGAATTCTCATTTTTTGCACAGCAAGAGATTTGCCAAATGCGATTATTTCCCTTCACGTGTGTGCGTGGAAAAAAGCACATTTTTCATGGACGAAGAAGCGGAACAACAAAAGGGAGAGCGCCCTTATACCTCCTTAGTTCTTTTACGCTTGCTTATTGCTTGTAATGCTGTGCAATTTTAACCTGTCACTCATTTTCAAGTTGGTTGCCCATTGCACTCGATTATTCTCAGAACTGCGAAAAAGCGTTCACATAGGAGTGATAGGAGAAGACTTCTCGATTTTGGGATGCAAAGGCGTAATATTGGCGTTTTGTGAGCTCCAGCAGCTCTGTTTCATTCTTCCTCACCTGTCCTGTCAAACACTTATTATTGTGGAATGAAGGTAATATAATTTTATTGTTATCAGTGTATTTTTATGAAAGAATTTCGCAGTTTTTGAAATTTTGGAGGTTTTATTTTTCAGATGCGGGGAACAACAAAAGAACCAGTTGCCATTTTGGGTTACAGCTGTCGCTTCGCGTCAGCCAACACACCTGAAGAATACTGGAACGTATTAATTAATGGCATTGATGCGACCTGCACCGTACCAAATGACCGGCCCTTTGCAAAAGAAATTGAAGGTCACATTACCCGTGGTGGGTTTTTAAAATGCCCAGTTGACGAATTGGACGCAGAGTTCTTTCACGTGAACACAGACCACGCGCCATTTCTCGATCCGCAACAAAGGCTTGTGCTCGAGGTCACTTGGGAAGCACTGGAACGGTCAGCAATCAACCCGCATTCTCTTCGAGGGACGAACACTGGAGTTTTTGTAGGTGCTTGGTCCAATGACTATGAAAAGGTAATTCATGCGTCCAATGCTGTGGGAACTTGTGACCCAAACTTGGGATACTTGAGTTGTTCCCTTGGAGCGATCGGTACGAGATTAGCGTCATTTTTCGGGACTCAAGGACCACATAAGACACAAGACGCCGGTTGTGCATCATCGTTATGGGCAGTGCACGACGCATGTCAAAAACTACAAGACGGTACTTGTGACTTGGCCATTGCAGCTGGAACACATTTGATCTTGTATCCTCCGAGTTGTCGACAACAGTCACTCGTTTTTGCACCGGATGGACGAAGTAAACCTTTCGACGCAAAAGTGGACGGGTATGGGCGTGGGGAAGGATTTGGGACGGTGATCCTGAAACGATTATCAGATGCTGTGAGAGACGGTGACCCCATCCAAGCGGTTGTTCGAGGCATCACTTTGAACTCGGATGCGACCAGTGCGACTTTTGGAACTCCATGTAAATACGCTGAAGCCAAACTGTTGAAACAAACATTGGCGAATGCGGGCATTGATCCTAGGGACGTGGACTTTGTGGAAGCACATGCCACTGGAACTGAACTTGGGGATTCTGTGGAAGTGAAAGCAATTGAAAGCGCTTATGGCGGGTCGGATATTCAAAGGAACTCCACTTTGTACATTTCCAGTGTGAAAGGGAATATTGGTCATGCAGAAGGAGCGGCCGGAATGGCGGGTCTTATCAAGGTTTTGCTCTCTTTAAAGCACGGAATGATCCCGCCTCAAGTGAACCTCAACAAACTCAGCCCTTTTATTAACTTGAAATCCATTCCTGCTGAAATACCTTTGGAGCCAGTTAAATGGCTCCCACAACAGGGAAAGAACCGAATGGCGGCTGTTAGTGGTTTTGCACTCGGGGGTCACGGAGCTCATATCATCGTCGAGCAGTTTGACAATGCTAATCCCAAAATGCATTCTGGGGACAACACCAATGTCGCCGATGCATTGCCTCTTAAATCAGTGCATATTTCCGCCAAGACACTCTCAGCATTGGATTCCTTGAAATTGGCATACGTCGAATTTTTAAACGGAAACTCTCAAATCAATTTTGAAAATTTCGTTCATACTGTAAATTGTGGACGGTCACACGACTTTGAATATGAAATAACAGCTACAGGACGAACTTGCATGGAACTGGCAGCCGCCCTTTCAAACTGCGAAATTTCTCATCAGAAATGTGTCAAGAACATTTCTACACCGGAATGCAAAAACTGCAACGAAATTCCAAGAATTCATATTCCCATAACTTATCCTTTTGAAAGGCAAAAGTTCTGGGTAAAACGTTACGGAAACAATGAAAATGGCAAAATAATATAACAATTATATTAAGCAGTAATAAAAAACCGTCCGGATCAAAAGACGCAGATGCGTCATCTAAAAGTTAAAAATACTAAAAATCTTTCATTACCTCGTCCCATAGTTCACGGAAATTCCATACAGCCAAATGACGTAGTATCTTTAATTTAATAATATGAACTTTAATCATCTTAAAATAAACTTGTCCAACTGTAATAAGTAATATAATAAACAATAATGAATAATAATAGTGAGAAATGCAATAATTAAATGTAATAAAAAATATAGTTGGCTAATATGAAATGCAAATGCAATACTAGAAATAACAATCCTGTGCTGTGAGAAAAACTGGAGATTTCTCATACTTTACCTCTCATACTCTACGATTTATTAGATTATAGTCTTTATAGTGAATAATGAAATTTGAAATTCTCAAGAATAACTATTGCATTCATCTTTGTTCTATCACGGTAAATTAGACGTTTATTGTTATGCAATTCCTGCCATATGAATGTTAAAACTGGATTTAAATGAAATAATTGCTTCCACTTTTTACAATAGTTCTGGTTTTCATATCTAAATGAACTGGAATCAACAACGTCTAGCGATTACTGTAAATATAAAATTGATTTTGAATAATGTTGACTCGTGAAGATTTCGTTCATGTTCGGTTCGGATCCGAACTTCACATTCGGATTCACATAAAGTCAAGAATGTAAACAGGAAAGCCCTGTATGTCTGGAACAGACAAGAACGAAACGAAATAAAAAGGTAAAGTATTTGATTTTAGAGGCTGCTTGCCAAATCTGAATGTGACTGTGACGAAGAGCAGAATTTGAGTTTTGCAATGGTTGCCAGCGTGTTAAAATTAGAACGGAACATCAGGAGCGAACCGACCCGTGCAAGATCTCTGAGTCAGTGTATATTTCCCCTTTTGCGAATTCCGTCGTCGTCGTCGACGCCGTCTTATCTTCTTCCTACGAGTCGTATGTATCGTCGAAAAAGTCGCAAACTAAACGTCGTGTTCCATGTCTCACCAAACAATTTCCCATAACTGAAAACATGGGCCATTGAGTCACTAGTCAACTATCATCAGTAGCCCAAAAAGCCCAATGTGCCGCTTCGTCTCCATTCATTCTCCATTTTGAGTTTTTGAGGTTGTTGTTGCTTGCTTTTATCATTATGTATAGTGTGTTTTTGTGTGTCTCATTTCACGTACAGTCTATAGTTAGCATCAATTAAATTCCCATTCCTTGCGTTTCTTTGTCTTGCTCCTCGAGCATTTTTTTTGCATAGACAAAAAGACAAGAGCAGAGATCAGAAAATGAAGAGCTAAACGGAAACACTATAACAGAATCGTTGTATCGCCAACAACCAAAACCACAACCCGAAATTCGCGATCGCGTCCTTGCGACTGTCGTTACTCAACTATGTATTACTACGATTACGACCAAGTCCGAAAAAGTTGCCTCGTTGTCCTTCGTCCTCTAATCCGACCCGGGTGAAAGTATCAAAGTCTATATTGTGTTTTCCATTCTAAAATTGTCAGTCATCACATCACTAACACAATTCACTCCGTAGCCTTGTCTCATCCCTAGACAACTTTTGAACAAAATTTATCTCATAGAGAAAAAAAATCTTTTAGTCTAACGTGGTGATTCGAATAAAAAAACCTTGTAAAAATTGCACTTTTGCAATTTCTATTGACTTTCAAACGCCCACGATTTGTTTTTGGACGCGACGACGGAGAGTAAACAAACAAATCTAATACAAATTGTGATGGCAGCCCTTGGTCGTTCGTGATTCACTGTTCCCCTGCTAAATTACCATTTTGTACGTGACTTTTAATGTGATATTATAAGTCTTTTAGTTTCTCCTCGTGTTTTTCGGCGAACAGTGAACAAAAATCATACTATATACATTTTTTTTCCTCCGTGCGAATATTTTTAACCACGTGATTTCTAAGCTATTATGTTAACGCAACGAAGTCGTCCATTGCGTAAGATTTCATTATAGTAATTTGGCTTGTAGAACGTATAATTTAAGTAATATCATTTCATTTTCAATCATTATATAATTTAATTAATTAGCCAAATATGAGCCTCCGATGCTGCCTCCAGCTTCAGGCCCAACTACAGTCGACACACTCTTGGCCATTATAAACATGAAAGAAAAGTATGAACGGGAACTCCAACCTTATGACGAAATTCTACCAAACATGCTCTTGGGTGATATGTACAGGAAAAATGCAGTTTTCTGAAGCCATTAAAAATGTCATAATTTGAAATTTTAGAAACTTTGAAATCCATAATTTAATTGTTTCAAAGGCCTACTGCCAAAAACGTTAATCTGTTAAACCAACTCGGAGTGACGCACGTGCTCAACTGTGCTTTCGGAAAAAATTCGAAAGTGTACGTTGTGACGGATGAGGATTTCTATAAGGAAAAGGGATTCAAAGGCTCTTTCCATGGTATCCCTGCAATTGACATTTTCACCTACAACATCAGCAAACATTTCCAAGAAGCCGCAGACCACATGGACAGTATCTTACAAGTCGACGGTACGTGACAAATGACAACCTGGAAATTCAATTTTTCATAGATCTCAAAATTTTTCAAGTGAAGTTTTGCATATTATTTTAATCATAAGTTATTTTGCATTTTAGGAAACAAACTTTTTGTCCATTGTTACATGGGAATCAGTCGCTCTGCCGTTTTAGTGATAGCGTATCTTATGATTAAACGTGGAATGACGGCGAGAGAAGCCGTGGCACATGTCAGGTAATGTTGTCATTTTGTTTAATGAAATTGCATTGTTCCATGAAAGTTGACACTTCATACAATAGACATTGTTTTATGAAACACATAGGTTGCGAAGAAAAATTTTACCCAACAAAGGATTCCTCGAACAACTTCTCCGGTTAGATAAGCAACTTGCGGAAACGCGACCTCCACCCGATTAGACAAACTTTGTCGTAGTAGTTGTAATTTAAATATGTTAGTGAACGAATCGAACTTTATGTGCATCTTTATGAATTTAGACAATCTTTAATATAATACTGTGAAAACTTGCAAACAATCCAAAAAAAGAAAATGTTAGAACTTAGAACGTGGAAGAAAGTTACTATTGCTTTGTAGTTCTGAAAAAAATACTTTCTGACGTCATCACCATATCATGTTTTGTTAATGAGAAAAGCTTATAATATAAAATAGTAGATTCACCCATTTAATTTATTGTTGAATTATTCTCAATTCATTTCTTGATTTTTACTGTCCAGAATCTGTAGTAGTAGAGCTTTCTGCGTACGAATGTAATGTCGTCAAGGAAGTAAATGCCACCACAGGAGAGATGTTCATTTCTTTTTTGGCATTTCTAGAGTTTAAAACTTGTTAAATTGTACTCAAAATTATCTGGAAACAAAAGAACAATGTTACAATGACGTCTATCCTTGGATTGGGTTCTTTACATTTGATTCAAAGATACCTTAAGCAAGCATCTGACAATAGTATGAATTGGAATAATAATGCATCAGTATATAATGACGATGGGAAATTAGTTAAAAAGATGATCAACAAAACGGAAAGTTACGATAGGTCGGTGGGTACGCCGAGCACTAACACCGACTTCACGTCATCCTCCTCAATTCTCACATCTGCTTTGAAAAGCAGTGATGCGACTATCAGTTTCATGGATGATTCTTCAAGTTGGTTCTAATAATGTTATTAAGTTTATTTGACCTGTTGACATCTTTAGGTACAATATACATTTGTCAATGCTATCAACAGGCTACCTAACTGATGACGATGAGGAAACAGACAAAGAAGTCATTCCATTTGGATTAGAAGGATTAATTAACCTGTCCACAGTTGTAGTCCGAGCTTACATTTCCAAGAAGAATGCAGTAGAATCTTCATTTTCTCCGGAAATCGTTCGGTATGACATCCTGGACGGAAGTGTGGGCTTGAAATCTCTGAAACTGGATGACAATCAAATCCTGTTCCATGGAGCCGCTGAAGACGAACAATTGCAGGAAATCTTTTGCAAAGGTTGTAAAGGTGGAATTGAAGCGTCTACAGTTGTAAGACTAGCGAGAGGGTCATCAAGTCAGAAATCAGGTCCCTTCGTGTTGACATGTCGAGCTACACAACCAACGTTGTCCATTTGTCAACGTGTAAGAAATTCGATCAAGTCTTATCTAGCTACACGGTATCCCCAGAAAGGGTTTGAGTATCACAAAAGCGGTTTTGTAAGCAAAGAATTTGTAAAACTGAAAAAGTATACAATTATAGATTTGGTATCGCCACTTGCAATATTAAAGTTTGTTGTGTACATGCAGAAAGTTCTAGTTGAAGATTTGGATGGCAACACAATAGGATCGATGACAGTGGAAAGCTACACTGCTTTCAAATGCAAGTGGACAAGGTTTATTATACGAGACGAAAACAACAGTCGTGTGATGACAATTGATTACCCGCCTGAAAGTCAAGATATGGAACCGAGTTTTCCAGAAGACACTTCAGATTATCCTCCACGATGTCAATTCAATTTATTGAATGCTGAAAGAACAATTAAACTTGGGAAACTTACGACGGAATCGGGTGCAATTCGGTGTCCCTGCATGGTACTTCCACCCAATGTTCGACCTGGAGTTCCTGTTTGGTATGTCGGGAGATATCTCACTTTTCATTTCTTGCGTCGAATTTCTGTCAAGCACAAAGCTCTTGTCATTGCATCAGGACTTCTCATTGTAAGTGTAACAATAATAGGGAAATTAATTGGATCAGCATTTTGAATTTGTGGTACTAAATTAGTCATTTTAACATGAGTTGTTTATACTTTTCAGGAAATGCTCTTGGGAGGATTTAATTAGTAACACAATAAATAACTCTCGAAAAATTTGAATTTTTTGAAGAATAAATAATAGTAACATGACCAAATTGGGTGTGTGAATAGACACAAAAAATCTGTTAGTGCACGTATTTTTCTTGGAAAAGAATCATTTAACTTTTTTGAGCTCGTTTTGCAAATTGTTATTGTGGTTTTGGAGATGTGTAATCATAAAAATTAAATGGTACTTTAGCGTTGTGTTGTGTTAGGCAAAGGTACCTAAGGTTCAAATTGAGAAGTGTGCAAAGCTTGTCCTTGCCTCGTGTCAATGGCAATGGTCATAACAAGTGACACTTGTTCCTTTCAATTGACACACCTGCTCTCATCAATCAGGACCACTTGATCAATCAATGAGCAATTAGACTTTTTTTTCCATTGTGGCGAAACGGACCAACAAACAACGAGTTCATTACAGACATGCATAAAAAAGGAATGTGCAATACGAAGACGAAGGCGACAATTGGACTTCTTGACGAGAGTATATGGTTGAGAGCTTGAGAGTAAGAGAAAGAACAACAATGTAAATGTTCAAGTGTCTCCGGCGAGTTTGCCATAAATGCCTCGTCCCCTGAGGAAGTTGGCGACGAGTGACAATTGATTTATGGTAGCTGCTTGAGTCCATGTGTGGAATTGGCCACACGCGGAAGTCTCTTTAAGCGTTGCAAGTTCACGGCTCTTTTCTTCAAGATTTCTTCAAGGTGACCAAAAACATAATAAGAAAGATGAGTTTGGATGCTGGGCACAGATTAATTTTCCAAAGCGCCTGGACTCGACGTACAACATGACACATTCTCAAAAGTCGTTCTCGTTCTGTGTCTCATTCTCATACCGTCGTCGTCGTTTCATTTTTGGCCATCAGTACGAAGTCAATTGGCAAAAAAGATACATTTGAACCATTATTTGAGCTCCTTAAATTTTTCCATGTCTCTCTTAGCAATTCTCTGTGGTGTCTGAAGAAAATGCGCATATAAAACTCGTATTTTGCCACAAGAGTACGGCATAAGAAACAGCAAAAAGGGTTTTATAGCAAAAGTGCGCGTGCGAACCTCAACGTTCTTCTCATTAGGCGTCAAGAAACAAGTGTAATGTCTCCCCAAAAAGCCAACAGGAGATTAAGGAGAGTCAAATGGGCCCAGATGCCAAAGCACAAAACTTGTCTCTTGATGGACTGTCCTAATCTACCTAGAGAAAAAGGAGTGACGTAACAAATTTCTTTTAAGGGCAGGTCATAAAGTACATCTCAAGACTATCTTATATTCTCCACCCTCCACTTAAATCTCAAAAGGTTTCAAAAACTAATGAAAATCTCAAGCACCTTGATTGCTCTGTGTGACTCTTTGCAAAAAATGAATCTTTCTTAATCTGCTGCTGTGCTCCTGCCAAAATTATCCTTCACCAAGCAAGCTAAACCCTACAGGAGAAAATATGATTGTTTCGGAACTCTCTGATCAGAATGACAATCGGGTCTTATACTCTTTCAAGAAAATAAAGGCTTAAAACGGCCAGGGCGTCGTCTCTTATGCCTAAGGCTCAACAAATCTTAAAAAGGCAACAGGACACTAGAGCGACTTTGTACATTACACACGACAACTTTAGGAGACGGTTCTGATCATACCACAATACCACTTTTTTGAGTTTCAGTGAGTGGGAAAAATGCAGAGAAGATGAGATGAGAAAACACAAAACCTTTTAATTTGCCATTTTCGCTTTTCCCTTTTTGGCAACTGGGTATAATTTTTCCACTCATAGTATTGAGATTCGGGATCTCCAATGGAATATCATACAAAATGTATTACGACTTTACACTTTACAGGATTTAACATTATAGCACTGTGCGAATCCTGAATACTTAAAAAGTGCAACTTTGCAACAACTTTTGTCGTTGCTTTTTGTCTGACTGACATTTGCTCATTGCCATTGCCGCCACGTCATTCTGATGATAATCGTTTACGGCGGCGGTCGTTGGCGGTGGCGGCAGTCATCTTTTTTAGGCCATTGTTGACAATGGACTCGATTCCACACTCGACACACTCACAGTTTTATATACAACCTACAACATACAAATGAAATACATTGTAAGATATTGTAGGATTGTGCAAGTATAGGAACGATGATGCTAATTCCAAGAAAATTTATTCGTTGTTTTGGTTTTTGGCTCTGATGCAACATGCTCAAAAATGACAGTTAACTCTATTAACAATGTTACGTCTGTGTGATGTTATGGTAGTGGACCACGCAAGAAGTGAATTTGATGTGATGATGATAATTGTCAAGTCCTTGCGTCGTTTACCTTGTCAATGTCGTAGGCTTTAAGGGTTTTTGGTCCCTTTGCGATTCGTTAATTTGCTCATTTATGTGTCCATTATGTACTGAACGGGATGGACAAAAAAAGTTATGAATCCTGCCTTATAATAAAAACGCTTTGCCGATACCTGTGTAAAGTATACATACGCCGCAGCATTAAAAAATGAGCATACTATGCCACATTGCATTATCATTATTGTACAAAGCGCCTTTAAGATTTGTGGATCCTTGACCATGGTGGCCAAGAAGCAATCCTACACGTTCAAAATGTTCGTTCAATATCCCAGATTGGAATAGCGTGAATCCTAAAAGAGGGTTTTGGTTTCTGGCGTTTCCCAAAGTTCATCATCATCATGGTAGAAGATGGGAATAATGAACGGAATGGTCCAAAGATGCTGCATCTCCTATGAAATCCTGAATCTCATGAACCCTTTCAGCACACATTGTAAACCCTACGTTGAAAACACTGTGAGAAGGCTGCAATGGAAAGGCTCTCCAAAAAAGGACTGGGCAAGGCCGTGAGACACTCAGTGATTGTCAAAAAGGTAGGCTCTGCCCTTTTTATCCACTTGGACACATCGCCCAGTCTTCCATGGACTGTGGAATGAAACACAACTTTTGTAAACAAGTGCATCATCGCAATTCTCAAGTGCACCTGTGTCTTTTGTTCACGTCCAAGGGTCTCTCCAAACCGGAAGTGCGAATTCATCATGTCGCCTTCAGTGTAAACTTACCTGGAATTTCCCTAGTGTGTGTACTATTGCTGCTGTGACGCTTTTCCAGTTAATTTGTGCATCGTTAAGTACAGTAGCACTACTGTAAAGGAAACCATACATTTTTTAAGTTATTTGTGAAAACCCCTGAATTTATTGTGTCAAGTGAAACAAACTGTTGTATAGTTGTTTTTGTGATTCCCAATGAATGCCAAATTATATTCATCTCCATAAATAAAATTTGGCAGTAAAAAGAGAAAGAGTGCAAAAAAATTGGCAAGTGGGAAGGATAAAGGTGCCCTCGCCCACGTTAAGCACGAGGGGCAAACTAAGACGTGTCTGCGACCTTGTCAAACATTATTTTGGTTTATTGTACCAAGAAAAAAAGTTTTTGTTTTGTGTGAAATAAAGTATTTGGACTCATTTTGTCACGTACAAAATCCAAATCATCCTGTTAATGAAAATGGTTGTGAGTACAATGGATAGACTGGAGGCGGCGTCTGATTCCAGTGGGATTGTACGGTTGGACACAGATTTGATTATCAATAAGGGTCATCTCCATGATTTCTACAAAGTTGACCCTGGAGAGCCGTTTGCGACGTAATTAATTACCCTCATTTGCATTTTCTAGTCGTTAATTTTAACATAATTACCCTTGTTTACAAAAATGTTCTACAAGACGCCAGAGACATAAGTTTTGTGCAGATCTTGATAAAACTGTAGCAACTTTTGTATAGTATTGTATAATGTAATGTGATCTTTATGATTTTGATCTCATGTAGCGGCTTGTACGCACAAGTCAAACGGTGTCGTAATGTACGTGGAGGTCCAGCGGGCCCTTTTGCTGCCAAATTTTCTCCAAGAAGAAGACCTGGAGGTTCCTCAGACGAAGACTGTGTAGAATCCCTCCATGAAATTGCACTTTTGAGTCAACTTCGACATCCTTACATCATAGCTTTTAAAGATGCATTCCTCCTGGAAGAGTCAATTGTGACTGTGATGGAATTGTGAGTGAGCGATTTCGAATCTTATGCATATATTTCTGCATCACTAACATGATACTTTTGCTTTTGGGAAAAGTTTAATATGCAAACTTTCTCAGTTTTCATAATTAAAAAATCCCCGTCCATCCAAAATGTCAACAATGTTAACAAGATTGAGAAAATGTACGGACCAAAAAATCCGACAAGACACAATTTTGTTCATTTTTGAGCCGACGGCAAGAGCAAACAGGCAGGTTCAGTTTTGTGCTTCAAGCCTGAGGGCGTGTAAGAAACCAAATTTGGTCAGAAGAAGACGTCGTCGTCTTGTCGGGTGCATCTGCTTAAAGTGTATATAACATTGTTACCAGAATGCCAAGTAGTTTGGAGGAGAAACTTGCTTTTTTCAAGTATCTTTAACTATTTAGCTCATCTTGACTTAGAGATGCATGCAATGCTGCTTTTTTGTATTTATTTCTTTTAGTAGATTAGATTCGTTCGATCCCTTAAGTTTACTTTTTTGGTTGGAGTTTTATCTTGTATAACCACATATTCTTCTACTGGTTGTTGTTCTTTGGGCTTCCTACAATTGTGATTATGACGATGACTAATGTCTTTTTTGACTCTTATGTCCCTTTTTCGAATGACAAATTAGTGCACCTGGCGGCGATCTACAGTCCATCATCGACGCTGACCTCGTCTTGTTGGAGAAGGACGCGTCCCGCTACGTTTTTCAGCTCCTTGAGGCACTCAAGTATCTCCATAGTAGAAATATTGCACATTTGGACATTAAGGTAGGTTCGATAAGTAACTTGTCAGTTTTGTATTGTTTCAGTCCCGCAAAACTCATGTAATATGAAGCTAATTTTGGAAATCAGTCAGCTTTGGCATGGTCAGTGTACTAAAAATGACTTTTTTGCATTCAATTTTGCATACAGCCTCAAAATCTACTTCTCATGGGGGAATTTCCAGCTTGTAATGTAAAACTGTGTGATTTCGAGATCTCTCGTGTAGTCGCTCCTGGAATGGAAGTTCGTGAAATTTTAGGCACTCCTGACTACGTTGCGCCTGAAGTTCTTCAGTATGAACCATTGTCGACGGCAGCTGACTTATGGAGCGTCGGGATTTTGACATACGTCCTACTTACTGGTTTCAGTCCTTTCGGCGGTGACACGGATCAAGAGACTTTCGCTAACATTCTTAATGAGCCAATTGACTTTCCTTCGGAGCTGTTTGAAGATGTTTCACCACAAGCTGTTGAATTCATTGGGGATTTGGTTGTGAAGCAAGTCAAGTAAGTTCGACCGTGTTTTGCAAATTGTCTTATTTGTAGAATTTCCATTACATGAATTTTCTTCTACATTGATGTACTTAGGTTGAGGCCGACGGCGGTCAGTATCCAGTCACATCCTTGGGTTCAATCGCATGTTGAAAGTGGACCGCCTCCACCACCACCTCCCAAACCACCGAATTTACAAGTACCCATGGACGATTGTGGAGCGTCTCCAAAGAAAAGGTCGCCAAGAAAAACCATTGCGGCATCAGGGGCAACAATGGCTTCGGCAGCTGCTAGACGAAGCACAGCCCGGGCAATTCTCCGAGCTTGTAAGTCCGCTTATGACCTCAACAAAATGGGAGGCATGACTAAATCTCGTGAAGCGTTGATAGAAAAGATGAAAATTGCGGATGTGACATCCGGATCGTGGCGTCTGCGGAAGAACCTGAGCAAAAGCAGAGAGCAGCTATGGGAAAGTAAAATTCAACTGTCCAAAAGCTGTGAGAAGATCAATAACAATTTACCCGGGTCAGGTCGATGGGCCAGTGTGGCCAACTTTCCAAGTCTGGATCTCAATGCCGTCAAGTTGTCCACTAGTCAGGAAAGCGTTGCGTCCGTTTTCTCCACCTGTACCAATACAGATCATAGACTCTTAGACGTTGATTTTGACTGTTTCCTTCCAATGAATGGAAGTCCAAGAATTCTCCAGAAATATGAGGAACCTCTAAGCATTGGAAGTCCTCCTTCTATCATTACATGTGATACATACTACCAACCTGACATTTCATCTCCGTCAACTCCCAATGGAATTATTAACGGAGGTCCATTGTCAATTCACCCGTTGTCGCCCTCAAATTCTTCCTATTCCCTGGATGAACAAGAAGAAACGCAAAAATCTGTAGCAGAACTCATAATGACGTTTGGTGGCAGAGGCAATTCTGGATCCTTTTCTAAGAAACTGGACCTGAAGCCAAAATTTGAACCTATTTTTGAAGTTGATGGGAAAGAAGAGGAACCCGCCAGTTTGGGAGAAGCATCCGACAACAATTCCAACAGCTCCGCATCTTTAAGAGATATTCAGTTGAAGAGCGTTCCAGTCATTTCTGCCATTTTGGACAGTCAAAAGAAATCATCCGTAGTTCCGAATCCAGTTACCCGCCCGACTTTTTTGGTTGGTAGCGAAGTACGGTCGGACCGATTTAGTCAACAATCGGAACCTAATAATAACAACGACACCAACAACGGCAATGGAATGGTACGAAAGTTGTCAGCCCCTGATAGTCCATCTTCACAGTCTCTGTCACCATCACCAACATCAATGTCAATGTCCATAAGTAAAATGTCACTGACTGATATTCAGCGATCAGTCCCAATTGACAATTTACCAACCACTCCAACAAGTCCCGTTACCAATAATCATAGTCAGCTAAAGAGTATTCTCAAACCTCGTCCAGAAGAGAAAGAAGTCCTCCAGTCGCAAACAACTCTTCCAACAATGACGCTAAATCCACCAATTTATACAGGCCGACGTGGAAGCATTCCGGGGAATTTAGCTCTGATTTCTAAACCAACAATAAGTTCCATTCTGAAGCAACACGATCCAAATACCCGGGGAAATGGAACGGGACCCGGTCAAATGCAGAGACTGAGTGTGGCAGACGCAATAGGTGCCAAAATATCTCCACAAGGACCAAAGTCACCAAGAGGTCAAGCTCCAAAGGACCCTTGGAACACAGAACCATACCCCGGATCCAAATATGAAAATACTTTCACAAGTACAGCTACTCATACTCGTCATCCACGCAACTCCAAAAGCCCAAGACGTTCCAGCACATCGTCCACTGGAAAAGTTCAAAGTCCAAAGTTCAAAACGGAAATGACCTTAGAAACGTCCACAGCCCCAAGGTCACCCGCTGGAACGACCCAGACCTCATTCAGCGACACTTCAATCCCATCGTCTCCAGTGACCCCAACCGCCACCAAAGGTACGAATACGATTCTAACCAAAATCATGGAATGTGATCCAGATTCCTGCCCTCCGGAATTACCACATCCCAATGAAGTCAAATTAAACAAATTATTGAACAGCAATAACAATCATTCAAATAACAATAAATCAAAAAGTACTCCAATCAAGTCAAAAGACCAGGTAGTTCAAGTTCAAGCCTGTGAAGCTACAATGGGTGCAAAAGATGACAAATCATCCGGGATGGAAAAAGATAAAAAATTAATCAAAGGTGAAAAACCCCATTGGGGATTCATTTGTACGGGTTCCGTGGGAAGAGCCAGGACAAGATTTGAGTCTGGAACAATGGTGAAATTGAGACGCGGAAGCGTACCTGATTTCTAATTAAATAAACAATTTAATAATTTAATATTAATTTTAACTTTATTATGACTATGACAATTTATTATAAACTTGTTTGTTGATGGGGTTCTATCGTGAACATTATGATTATAAATAAATAAAATCATGAAAAAGCGACCAGTTTTTGTACTTTGTTGTTCACTCCAAATCAAATGCATGAAAAATGAATTTTTTTAGGAACTGCGAATTAACCGCGCGTTATACAAAATCGCTGACGGCTTTAGAATGTTTAGAATTGCGTTGCACAAATCGCCCGACGCACTCGCTCTCGCTTCAGTCGCTTCTGAACGTTAGTGACAGCAACAACAGCAGTGTCGTTCGTCGTTCGGTTCGAATAGTTTTCAGACAATTTTCATTCCTGATCAATTTTTTGATTAGTATTCACGCAAATACACGCAGTAAGGTGAGAACTGATTTTTGTAAACAGTGTTTTACATTTTGAATAAAGTTCAGTTGGCTGAATCTTTGTTTTTTCTTCTCGGGACCGATTGTAGTTTTGTAATTGTAATTGATAATGTCCCTCCTGATTGACTCGAGCGAAGGAGATTGAAGGTTGAAATAAGATTTTAAGATTTAAAAATTGGATTAAAAATATTTTGTGCACAGAACAGCCTAAATATGAATTGCTACTACGGCATCACGCAAAAGTTCACGGAGATGGAGGTCAGAGACAAGAGGGCCAAGCTATTTGAGATACTCGAAGAATTGGGAAAGAAGGCTTATCCCAGAATATTGATATTCTGTAATTCCAATAAAGGATGCGATTTTTTGGCAGTGTTTCTACTCGTTGCCAAATATGACACATTGACCATTCATTGTGATCGTTTCGAGAGCCAACGGGAGGGAACTTTGACTAAGTTTCAGCAGGACTCTGAGAAGATGAAAATCTTGATTGCAACTGCGGATATTGCACCGGTTTTAAGTAAGTTTCAATCAATTTTTATGGTACAATTCTTGATTGATTGCAATTTAGGTTAGTTTAGTTTAGTATAGTTTAGGCTAAAGTTTGCGTTAGTTTCGTTTCCTTTTGTTTAAGGTAGGTTAGCTTAGTAATTGTAATTATTATGAGCTGTAATGATTATGGTTCTGGGTTTCACAGAGATCGGAAAAGTCCCAGTCATCATTATGTATGACCTTCCAGATGAGATTGAAGAATACGAGACCTGTCTTCAATATATCATGTCGGGTGGAACGGTGTACGGGTTTTACGTAGCGGAAAGGGATCGTGAATTGGCATTTCCCTTGGCTGCTGGAATGCGACGCGGAGGTCAAAACGTCCCGAAATTTTTGGATATAGACGTGGATGAGGAGCGGAACAGACTTGTATGCAAAATATCATTTTATACCAAAAAACATTACTATTCAACAAAACGGAACAAATGTGATTAGATTTGATTTTAACTGTCCCATTTTTCATTCCATAGAAGGAGCAACAGAATCAGGCCCCGAGTCAGGGTCAAATTGCAAATAACAATCAAGCCCAATGTACAATTCAAAATCAGATTCAAACTCTAATTCAACGTCAACATCAAAATCAAAATCAAAACAAGAATCGCAGCCAGAATCATGGTTCGAGCCGAAACCGGAGGCGCTAGTAGGACGGACGAGGTGGTATGATCTTATGCTTCGATTAATATTGCTAGTATTCCTTGAATAATTCTTCATCTTGTTTAAATTCATCTCCATTCATCTTTACGTTATGCATACATAATAGATTTATATGATTTGTTAAATTATATTCACTTTTTTGTTATTAATGAATTTAATTGGTTTTTGAGCAAGAAATGTGTATCATTTATAATTCAAATGTTGTGCTTAATAAATGAATTGATTAAGGTATATTATCGTGAATTATCGTGAACCGTGGTAGGGAAAAACCCCATCTTTTCCGATTGTACCATAACCATAACCCTGGTGTAACAAAACAGCAATAAGATTTTAGTTTCAGGATAAAGCCTACATTGGAATTTTTGGAATGCGGTTGAATAGAACGTCGCCAATTTACCATGGTAGTTTAGCATACCTTAATAACGTGAACAAATGACTCATTCAATGCATCGTAGACTGTACGGTCATTATTTTGGCTACTCTACATGTCGTCAAAGCTGGCAGAATTTGAAATACCAGTAATTTCTTTGACATAGCATACGTCCAGACAATTTCATTTCAATTGAAAAGCGGAGAAACAACTCATTGTTCAACCTGAAAAGTGAGATTTTTTCAGCAAGCTCTGAACAATAAATCCAGACGTAAAATACCCGGAACTTGATTTTCAATGGCTAAAATGTGATACACGTTATTTTCATATTTATTATCATTATCATTTAGAATGAGTAAGTACACTAAAATCAAGCAAACAACAATGAAAATGCATGGCAAACTTTTGAATTTGGCAGTGACCACGGCTATGTTGAAATAAACGCGGATGCCATTATGAAAGGCCTGGAGTGTTCAGAATGCGAGGGGTTTTACACTCCTCCAATTGTCCAGTGTCGAGCCGGACACACATTTTGTCTTCGGTGTAAGGAAGCAAAGCAACTTGAGAAATGCGTGCAATGTGAATCCGCCATGACAAATATTCGGTGCTATACTTTAGAAGCACTTGTTAATCGTTTAGTATTGGACTGCAAAAACAAAGATTCGGGATGCAATGAAAGAATCAAATGCTTTGACATCGAACGCCATACAAGGGAGTGTATTTATAGGTAAGTTTTTCATATCCATTTTTGTAATTCACCATGCTGCTTTCACCGGCTTTCACCATTTATTCTTGGGTTATTCGTACTACTGTCCGTAATCTTTCAGACGAGTTATTTGTAATCCATTTTGCTGCAATAATGACATTGCTTATGGAAACTTTGTGAATCACCTAATGACGGATCACAATTGTCAGTGGAACACAGAAGTTTGGTACTATCCCCATTTGTGGCTTCGTAATAGTGAGTGCATTTTATTTGATAAAAGTGAGGAATTTGAAATTCAAATATTTAATTGACTTAATGCTTTGTACCCGTGACCAAATAGATGAACAGGAAGTTTATTATTACAACCCAAATGTAATACAGAAATTCGACCAATACTTTCTGGTAAACATTAGGGTACTGAAGAAACAGAGTCTTTGCGTTTCGGTTCTACAGTTCGGATTGCCCCAAGAACCGAATAAATACAACTGTGAATTCGTGATTGGACATCCTCAAGATGAAGCCAAGGTGGGGAAACTCACTTTGTCACATTTTCAAAACATCGTTTATGATTTAGGATATGATCGTATGATATTTCATGTATCACCATGAAATTACAAGTCATTTCATACAATTTTTACAGCGTAAACGGTTCAATCTCTTGTCTGTGGGTAATTTTCGTGAAACGGAAGAGAACCCGCATCACTTTTCAATCATACTTCCTATGAATCGGGTTCTAGAAATTGGGAAACCAGTCCAATGGGGTGTCAAGTTCTATGCAGCTTGTCAAGTGTCACTTGTCGACAAGCCCGTACCGTGAAAATTGGGGCCTCTAGCATGAACAAAATTGGGCCCTTCTATGATGTCACTTTTTTATTTTCTTTTTTACTTACCTAATTTCCGAATCCGTCATCTCAAAGTCACAATGTGAATAGTGCTAATGCTAATAGTGCATGTCTAAACTTATTGATGTATTCACATTCATGTACAAATGCACAAGCCAATGAATAATTTCCAATAGTCGTCAACGGAAAGAATGCCTCTTGTTAGCCGTTCTTAGTTCTTATACATACTTAGTAGATCATATTGTACCTTAAGTAGATCTTATTTAATTTCAACTCGAGAACGGACAACGGTCTGTGGCAGAGCTTGAGTTTTATCAGACGTTCCGAGAGAAATGAAATTCAATTTTGCTCAAGTTATTTGCATTAAATATTAGCAGAAAAGAGAAAACTCTATTGTTAAGAGTCAGTGAAAGCACAAATATACCATGGCGCTTCCTCAGTGCAAATGAAGTTCAATTCAGGAGCAATTCATAAACAAATCAAGCGCCGGCAGGCGCTAGAAATTTTTGTAAGTACTTCCAGATAAAAACACGACTTCTTATCAATTTTAGTGCACTAATTTGCATTTTTCTACGGGGCCCCTTGGCACCGGGGTCCCTCGCAACTGCTCACCTGTGCGTTGCAGCGGTACGGTAGTGCTTGTCGACGACCATATTTGACAATTCTGAAGAGTTTGAGGGATTTTCTACCATTTTGAATCGTAAAAGAAAGTCATGAGAAAGTGAAACTGTAATGCAATTTTACTAATTAAAATATTGAATTTAGTGCTTTTTTAACATTATAGTGCTGTAAGATAAGTATCTTGCAATATAAAGTGTAATTTAACACAAATTAATATGCTAGTAATGAAAATAACAATGAAAAAGTACAACAATATTTTATTCATTGTCCATATTGAATTTTTCATAAACTTTTTGCATGCAAAATGCAAAATGCAGCGGAGACAAGTTCCACAATGCAGCCACAGCGCCAGATACTCAAATTATCCTCAAAGCATGGCGAGTTGCCGAGTGCTCTGTCTTGTCTGGTTGTTTTACTGAATTTTTGTGTTCAGAAATTCGAATACTAAAAGTTCTACCTAATTAATTAATTCGATTCAGTATTTTACATCTACATTGGTCGAAGTTGCATTCTTTGGTAAGTGATTTCAGTAAACATTTCTGATTTAAATTCTTATTTTTTTTTATATCATAATTTTCATAATAATAATGAGTACGAAAGTAAACGAAAAACGATGAAGACGAATATACTCATTTATTTATTAAACTTACTTTTCTTTCAATGTGGAAATGGCATTAGTACTTTTGAATTAATGTACTTGTATTTGTACTAATATTATTATTATTGTCCGTTTTTTGTAAAATTGAAGGTAGAAATGAAATTGTATTGTAGTGAATAGTGGATTAGTATATTGGAATTTGGTTGTCGTTTCTTACGATTGGTTTAAAGTAGTTAAAACCTTATGATTCAGAGTTACGAAGAAGAGGTCAAGAGGTCACATGATGACGTCGAAAATGAACGGATTGTGGACTTTGTCCCAAATTCTTTGTCGAAGACATGGTATTGTACCAAACTCCGGTGCGGTAATGGCAATACCATTTTCTGAGATTAAGGTCCGGTGCATTCAACATAAAGCTTCAGAATCGGGTAAAGATGGAAAATCGGGTGTACCCGGTGGAATTACCGCTTACGAATATCTTAGAAAACAAGATGAAGAGCGAGAACGACTCGTCAAGTTTAGTAGATCGAAACTAACTCGGTACACGGATGTAAATAAAGATCGGAGTTATGACGAAGATGACGAAGGATTTCAACACACCTCAAAGACTGCAGAAGGTGAATTGTATGAGAAGAGTGAAAGAGACGAATTCTACGATCAGTTGCTGTTACCGAAAGTATACGAAACCCCTAAATGGTACAAGATGACCCATTCTGACGTTTGGAATGTTCTCAAACGGTGTGTTGTGCACGAAAATGACTTCATTTTGGCGTTGAACAAGCCTTACGGGTTACCAATGCATGACCCTGCACCTGATTGTCATCATCACATTATTCAGTTCCTTCCAGAATTGGCGAAACTATCCAATGTTCCTGAACTATTTCCACTGCATCGCCTGGACAAGTTTACAACTGGGGTTTTGATGTTTGCCAAAGACGCACGGGTTGCCAAAGTTCTCAAGCTGAAATTCTTTGAGAGAAAAATTGACAAGAAGTACTTTGCTATTACGAAGAATATCCCGGAAGTGTTGGAAGCTACAATCAACATTCCTATTGGGGAGGGCAAGATTTCTGGGACGGAGAAGAAGAGAGCTATGTTGAGACCTGACTTGAGCGAGTTTAATATCAAGAATCGCAGAAAATCTTGCAGAGAAGCCATTACCAAATA
>JABASF010000301.1:0-48176 GCA_019776145.1 Harlomillsia oculata | reverse complement strand
AATAATATCCAGTCTTGTGACGGTAGTTCTCTAAAACTTCACATTGCTTTCATGGAATAGGAATGAAATAAAAAAAAATTCAACAATAAATGTAAAAAATGTAAATCGGCTAATGAAGTTGTATGACTGTATTTGCTATCATTTCTGTTACGCCGAGTACTAAATTTAATCATTATAAATGAAACCTCATTTGTAAACTAGAAAACTGGGATACTTATATAGTGTAGCATGAAGAACAATAAAAGAGGCAATAAGGAATGTAGGTATCAAAAATAATACAATGGGTATCAAAACGTACAAAAGCATTATAGATTATGGCCAAGTTGAGTCAAAGAGCAATTGTTGTCATAATCCGTGGAAAGATGTATGCTTCCAAAGTGTTGATAGTCTCAAGTTGCCAAAGGGAAAGCTGGAAGATCCTTCTACACATTTGTTCTTTCGGGGAGGCTTAATGTTTCAAGGGACTCTTGAATCTGAAGCATTGTTCCTCAGCGAGAAATGAAACATATGTTCCACTCTTTCTCTCCGATTCCTTAATAAAGACTCCTTCACTGCCTTTCTCTCATCTCCTGTCGTCGTCGGTCGCCCCAAACGTGGAAGGAGAAGGGAGCAAAACAACGGGACCGTATAGTTTTCAACTGGGATTCGTTGAAGCAAAAACGAGTTGTCTCCTATCCTCATATCGAACGCAATCTTATACAAGAAAGAGCTACGCGGCTCCTTTAAGTTTCTTGGATACTTACAAGGGATAATTAAGTGGCGTTAATTAGATGAGAGTGAAAAGACCTCGAGGACTGAGAATAAGGAGAAAAGACTCAAGGCTACACACTAGCTCCCCTTGCAAAGTCCACTCAAACGAAGTGAGTGCGAGAAAGAGAAAAGCAGCGTCACGAAGATTTTTCACTCTCGACCTCGTCATCAATCACCCATTTGTGCCGAGTTGAAGTGTCAATCAAAACAGCGCCTGGCCCTTTTGTTTCCCTCTCCGACCTGTTTTGTCTGTCCAGACGCTTTTCATTGATGTCGATATAATTTATTTCTTCAGAGAAACTTGCACTTAGTACCGCAACTATCCTTTCATCAACCGATCTCTTAGCTCCAGTATAGTATGACCTAACCATGAGTGTTTAACATGTGGCTTTCTTATAAAGGCTCCATTTCTTATCCCTAAGTCTTGGATACTATAGTCATACGTACTAACATTTCTCTATTCTTTCGCCGATTGTAGGTGTTTCTGTTCATGAATCATTCTTATACACTATTCATTTAGTGTGAACGTTAGCTGTGTGTTGACATTTATTGTCTCTCTCCCTTTGCGCATATTACATGAGTACGTAACGAGTAACAATTTTGTACCTGAGACGATCATACTTCCATTCTCATTTGTCCAGTAGTTTATGGACTTGGGATGAGCCTCAGTTTGGCACTCGAGTGTTACTTCTTGACCGATGTAAGCGCCTTCCAACTGATGCGGAATTGTCATCATGGGAGGAAACTGCACCTTCATTTCAATTCTTTTGGAGATGCTTGGTGGAATTCCATTTGATGCGATGCACAAGTAAGCACCCATGTGTAGACGGGACACTTTTGTGATATGAAACACTTCTCCATCAATCACATTCACTGAAAAATAATAAAAACATTGATAGGCATTACTCTTATCTCACAGAATCTACAGTCATGTCTTACATTGAGAACTGAGTTAAGGTATAATATGGCATGGACCACTAGTTATAAACTGTAGAAAAACTAATTGAAGCTGAGCGAACACTCTTTGTTACGTGGAAAGGAGTAAAAGTATACAAGAGGACAGAAGGATAATGGAAGAACTGAAGTGAGAAATCGTAAGCAGAGTTGGTGAGATGAAAACAAGGATTTCACATGATGATGCCGAAGCACCGATCTAATCGAATGAGACATTGAGTGACCGTGTCATAAAACGGAAACCACTTCCATACCTTCTTACTACAGTAGCAACAAGGAATGTCCGCCATTCAATGTTGATCTGGCGAAGTGAACAACCCAGCAACTTTGGCCAAATGGCCAAGTTGACAAAGTCAGCTTTTTTTCTGAATGCACCCTGCGAGCAATCTATAAAAAGTGCCGTGCTACAGCTACAAACAACGACACAACGATGAAGGGGAAAGAAGTACATTGCCAGCACAAAGTCACAGAGACAGACAGAAAAGGATAACATTTCACTTCATCGCTTTCTCGTGTGACATTTCCTCATCACTTCAGCGAGACTTGATGCCTCACTTTCGTACCCTCCTCGTATCAAATCCCTACGAAAAAAACAGCTTAAAAGAAGAAATCGCACCCTAGTTCCTCAACGAGTGGAAACATGTCAAAAAATATTCCAAAATGCGCTCCAATTGACAGGGAGATTAAATCAGCTTTCGAGTGTTACCGAATTGGATACATATTCCATCCACAATAAGCTCATTTTGATATCAATAAGCTTCTGATATCTTGCATTGTGCACTTACATTTATATTACTCACAAAAAAATAAATGCCTACTAAAGGTGCACTAAAGAATCTTATATTTAGTACCAAGAAAATCGCATTATTTGTGTTGTGGATAAAATTACAACATTCGAACTTTTCAAGTTTTGGTATAAAAAGTGCACAAAGCACAAGTCATAACGACAGTAACTTAGTAGGTAGAAACAACCTTTTCGTACTTATATTTTAAGATTGATGTGATGTGAGCTTGTGTATCATTTGAAGGTTATTTTTATGCCTGCGTGGTTAATATAGTATCATATAGACGCCTGTTTGTTGACATCCGCCAGCACGGCATTTATTGAAGCATAAACCTTGAATGACATTTCAAGGCGAAAGTGCTCTATAGGGAGACAACTCTGCTTTCTTTTGAATGTGGGGATAAGCCTTCAGAATTAATGTAAGGAACAAAACTCAGAAGGTTAATCACGTATTCATCCATTCATGCATTCAAGGTTCTGTATGGTAAAGAAGTATTAGTATCATCTTAGCCGAGCGAGCAAATCAAACACAAATAAAGGTTCTTCTCATCTCATCAAGTTTCAAGTTATGCAGTGATTAAACTAAACAGGAAATGCTTTCCACTATAACTATATAAGCGAAAAGTCATCAGGGTTTTGAATCTTTATTTAATTTGTCAAGTGAGTGGAGGGTTTTGGGTATATTGATTTTGGTTTAATCATGCATTAATACTTTACCATACATCTTCACTTTGAAAAAATACCTTCCAGAATTGTATTGAAATGTTGAATTCATTCAAATATACGAAAAGACCACATTAAAAGCATGCACAGTGCAGTTTGTCATAGACTTGACGAAGGTGTCGTGACAGAAAATACGTTGAAGTAATTTGAGGAACCATGCATTCCAGATGATTAGAGAAGTGAAGTGAAGGGTGAGTGTTGCAGTTTTGGAGGGGGCGGAAGACAGAAAAATAGAAAAAGAAAGTGTTGTCGAAGAAAATCGAAGTTTAGGTTGTCACTAAGCGTGCAATGCCACGGTGCGAGATCACCACTTGAGTGCATAAGTGGTGCTAGACAGTAGACAGAAGGACGTTATAGGACTGCTGTCTACTTCTTTCAATGCATATGACACACACTTTCGAGAGGATCAGTCAGAGGGAAAATACTGGTAGCGACATATGGGTTCTGAATACATAATCATAGATTTTGGCAAGTTTGGAGGAAATTGTTCTTTCGCCACCTTGCTGGATTTCTAGGGAAAGTTAGAGGGTGGCGAGTTATTTATGCGAGAATGGGCTGTCTATATTCCTCACATGTCTATGCATCCAATGCTACTGTATCAAGATCCTCTGTCTACTATTACATGTTGCAAGACTAAGAATGCACTCCTGCTGGACCTTAACGTTGCAGTAGCACAGATTCAAATCTGATCTTTTGTAACATCTCAACTTTCCTTTCTCCAGATGACACTAGAAGAGAAAAGAAGGAATGAGATGAGATGAGATGTGCCATACACTGCTCCAATTCCACTTTGTTATTCGTACTTCCAACTTCACTATTATACTTAAATAAGTGTACATTTGCAAGAAATACAGACTAGAAGTGAGTTTCACTCGCAACACATCTCACATCAGAGTTCTCAAATCCTCCTCCATTCAAACCTTAACTGAACAGAATGAGAGAAACGAGAACGTAAACGAAATTCAGTCAAAAGCAAGAAAATGGAACAAGAATTGTGCAGATGTACAGATTAAATGTAAATGTTCCCTTTCTTGGTTCTATACAATGACTGTTATAGCATGTGAAAATCGCCTTTCGTCAGTCAGTTGGACGGCCCCCACAATCTCAGCAGATTAACCAAATGCAGTTCTATCTCTCCATTCATTTTAACCGTAACGAGTCGTCGTTGCCTATTGAGTGTTTCTTCAACTGTCAAATTATTAATTCAAGTTTTTTTGTTATTTATAATAAATACTATGTATTTTTACCGCTGTTACTGGCATTCCCCGCTTATATAGCAAACATTATATTTATGGCTAGTATACAGTATACATCGATCCTAATATTTCGGAATGTATAAATGATGCAAATTAGACATTATAATCTGACTGACACAACATGTGCATCTTATGCATCCATTAGCACATGATTACTTTTCACTTCGTCTGTCTTTATACTATGCTGTGTCTATACTATGTATGTACTATATACTAGCATCGCCTTTTGTGCATCTTCTCTCCACTCTTTACTGTTAACCTTATCTATATTTTGGAATAATGTTAAAAAATGTAATGCAGAGGAATGTAAAACGACGCTTTAGCGCGAAGAAAATGTATGCTGAGTGCTGACAGCAAGTTTTCCACTGAAACATGTTCTTTTTTCCTATTTTCCCTTTCTTTTCGTATTTTCCTTTTCCCGTTTGGGTTGATGGACCTCTTCCTTCCCAGTTTCCATCTCTCACTTTCATGAATAAAAGATAAATAATCATAACAATCCATGAATGGGCAACATAAAACTTACGATAAACATTGCATTTTTTTGCGCCAAGCGGAACTTTTCCGTGTGTTTCACAGGCTACTAACTACGTCGTAACTTGAGTTAAGGATGTACAATAAATTAGTGTTATATCAAAATTGTATTTCTAAAAAATGCTGCAATACTGTACAAAAGTGTCTTTTAAGTATATTTTCAATGAAAAAGAAAAACCTGAATTTTTGAAAACATGTTCGTATTCCATTTGAACGACATGATTTTTATTTTATTCCCATATTTTTGTTCTAAGAGAGAAATGTTATGATTTCACACTGTGTAACAGATGGAATTAAGTGAACTTGACAGGAGCTCTTAGAAGCATTTGAAGTTATTTTGGAAGTGAAGTTTGTTGATCATTGAGAGGACAGTCTGATGAAAGGTACTTCATAGATGGATAGATAAAACGGGGAAAAGGACAAGAGTCGTCGTTTCGTCTTCGTCAAGATGGAAATGAAAAGACAAGGAAGAAATGTCTGTCTCATTTCCAAAGTGTATATACTTAGCAACAGGAGCGAAAGTAAGGGAGAATGCACGGAGGACACACGATAATATGAAAAAGGAAAAAAGTCATCTTAATAAATGGAGCGTGAAAAAGACGAAGGGAATGTAAGGGAGAAGAGAGCGAGAGAGACAGAAAATCCTCCAGTCCTATAACTCTGACTGTGACCGTCACTTATAGTCGTCACGGAACATCCTCCAGATCACACACGTCAACCCTCACACAGTAGTCCCCAAGTCCCAAATACACCTAGTCATATCATGTACTACTACTTTCTCCAGACGTCCAGTTCTCCAGCTTTCCAGTAGTTTTCCTCGTTATAATGTGGAAGTATGTAGGACTAAACAAACGGGGAAAGTAAAGTATTATATAAAGTAGAATATAGGAGCATTACTTCAACCAAGCAATGCTACTTATGAACTCTTGCTATTAAAGCTTTCATAGTTTCTCATACTGCTTTCTCTTTCCAACAGCTTTGAACGGCTCGTCTTATGCCGTCAAAAAGGATCATATAAGAACCGAAGCATTTGGAGGAACTGAAGAGCGATATGAGATCCGATCCGAGTGACAAGGTGTTCCCTTTCGCGATTTATTTGCCGGCCACACATGCAGCACACGGTTCCTGCCACTTTTCTCCGTTTGGGCACAAACGGGCCTTTCTTATTCTCGGATACTGTACTTCAGTCTCCAGATTTTCTTGTATAGTAGACAGAGCACTCACTTGCATTTCCCTTCTGTTTTTCTCTTCTCTCCCTTACATAAGTGTATGCTTTCCCTTCTCGACTGTGTGTGCCGGCTGAAAGACACACATGTACACACGCTGGTTTCCCGTTTCTTGTCGAAGAAACCATCTCAAAAGCGACCTTTTTATATAAGCTAATGTATCCTCGCAGTTATCCATGTCAACATGACTGTTTTTCGCGTTTAGCATTAGTTCCCTTCATATATACTCACACTAGTATACTTTTGTGCTTTTTTTTTCTCAAAAAGTCATGGTGTCACACCGCAATTCCAAAGGGCAAATAAAAAAGCTCTGTAATAGCACAATATGCAATGTACGTGAAAACACAAGCAAAAAAGTACTGTTATAGTAAATATCAACTGATACATACTCTTAGTTCCCCAAAATCCTAGACGAAAGCTAAGAACATACAATAAGATATGAATGATCCAGAAAACAAAATTGTGTTGATGCATAATTTATGTTTCCTTGCAGTTCAAATGCTAAACATTCTTGTGACGTTGTCGTTCTACCGAAATGGTTTCTTACTCCTGAACAAGGGTTGAAATCAATGTTGATTAAATTTGTACATTGAGATCGAATCGATCCAAGATTCCATAAACATATTGTGAATAATGACTATAAATGACTAATGACCGTGACTAACGACTATGGCTGAATTCGGGCTCACTAATAAGCACTCATAATTTTCGTAATTGAGCAATTATGAGCAACCGATGAGAAGAATTAATTATTTCCCTAGTCAATTTTTCCTTATAAAGGCCAATGCTTTATGAAGTACAGTTAATATTCGCTTTTCGGAGTCTGATTTATGTACAATAGTGTGAGTCGCCCTTGTATTACTTTCTGAGAAATCAAAATGCTCACTTCCACGTTTACAAAATATTTTGGAACATTAATTAATTTAGCATATTCTATGTCGTTTCTACCCGTATATTGGGACAATAAAACTGAGCGTATGCAAGTGACAACGTGTAAAAAGAAAAATATTCTATTTTTCCTGATCTCATTAAATCATATGGTCACAGGGATCGTTTCCAACACGCAACTGTATTTCGAAATGAAAGTTAAACCCAGGAATTACAAAGACTTGACCGTTTTGTTAATTTTTTCTTTATGGTACCAATATGTTGCAGTTCTCATTTGGAACGCATGGAAAAGTCGACATAATTACACCCACGCCTTCAATGAAATCATCAAAATGAGTCACCATCATGGTCGTAAGTGTCGTTACCATAATACCTGATAATAATAAAAATCCCGATTCCATTTCAAGTTTATGCAGCTAATTGTGATATTTCTTTTACAGCAACCATACCAAAAGTGATTCCGCGAATTTGTGGTTTAATGATTTACTGTATATTGTCCGGGATTCCTGTTATAGCTGCAATGTTTTTAGGATCCCCGTTTAAAAAGCAATATTTGTATTCACTTTTCCCCATGCGTTATCATGGAACATTTTCAGTCACTGTCGCAACTGTTTATCTCCTTCTGTGTATGATGTCTCTCAATTCTCTTTGGTGTCTACAAATTTTCTTTGTATTGGCTTACGTTTCATGGGCTACCAACTGGATTTCTTTGTTGAAGTACGTAAGGCATTAAATTACATACCTCGCGTACCTAATATTTTTTGTCATTTTATCCCTATTAAGTGAAAGTATTACATAATACACCCTTAATTACTAAACTCTTAGTACTGCTACAACTGTCAGTGGGAGAAAGCCAAATGCTCAGGCATATCGTTACAAGGAATTAGTCATCCTCAACACTATGTACAACCAGAGTTTCAGCAGAATCGTATTTCCAATCATGATCATGGCAGTTGCTGTCTTTATCCTCATCAGTATTATTGGAGGGATTCGTCTCCTTCACGTTGTTGAAGCAAGAGATTACATCTTGTACCCAATGTGTGGTTTGAATACTGCAATGTTCGCGTTCATCATGCTTGGCCAAGCTGCGAAAGTGTACCATCGCTCTGGACAATTCCTGGGCCAATTTAAAAAGAATCTAAGTGACAAGGTCATTCAGAAGCAGGCCCTGAGCCTTCGTCCCTTTGGAGTTACAATGAGTCCTTTAAAGTCCGTCAAATTTCTTCATTTATTTATGTTTTTTATGTCCATTTCTAATTACACGATATCTGTTCTTGTGGCATTTCCTAGCTTTAGTTAAAAGAATTGACCCACTAATTCCTTTGCAATTACTAACATAAATGCATAACTGTCGCTACTGAATTTATTATTAGTCCCATTAGATGCATAATGCAATTAACTTAATTGTATTTATTATGATATAAAAATAAACTAAACCTTCCATAATTACTGTTCAAATTATGCTGCAGCCAGCAAGCATAGTAAACAACTACGATTAGTGCTCAATATCCTAAACCAGGAATAATTTATGTTATACGCTGTAATTGTCAGGAACGGCTAAAGTCCGCATACAAAATCAGCATTATATATTTACATACTTCTTCGTGTCATAACGCTATTATTAGTAATGCTAATAGGATTTAGTTAAATATTACTCGTGGTGAAAAACATGTAGGCTGAGAAAATATTACGGATTGAATGAGAAATTTGCCAAATAGTAAGTAAAAGGTGCTAAGAAGCACAAGTGTGATGTGGGAATTGAAAAATGAGCACAAGAGAAATGTCTCTTTCATTGAACTGGTGCAATAAGGAGAAAGTCATAATTTAAGTGCACGTGAGTTTCTCGAGTGCTCATGCATCCAGCCCTTCTTTTCATGTCGACAAGAAAAGATTTATGGGGAAATGAACATCCCAAGTCGGACAACACATTTTACAATTTTACATTCCCGGACAAGAAGTCAGTTTCAATTTCCTTCGACCTCGAAGCTGTGCACCCATTTTCTAATTTTGATTCCTAGCCTCCTCCACACAGGTTTAGATGACAAACGCCATACTCAAATGAGGAAATGAATAGAGCTACTAAGTCCCAGTTCGCTGACGCACGCTACGCAGCTTGTGTTCACTAAAAGTAACATTATTACAAATCGAAGACCGAACAGCCGAATAGGAGATTAGAGCAGCTTAGATTGCTCATGTTTCTCAGACAAGTTTTGATCTTTTTTCGTAATACATTTTATTTGAAATGAGGAGGTAAACTAGAAAAAATGATCGTGTATGAATCAAACCACTTCTTGGACACGTTAGAAATAAATCCGACGGAGTCGTCGGAGTTTTGAAAAGAGGCATTACATGTGGGATGATCAAGGGGGTCCATATCTTCTTACAGATTTGAAGTATGTACAACAGGGAAGAGAAGAAGGTTGGAAGTGCTCACTTTGCCTTGTACACGTTACCCTTGACTCAGCAAAACACCTGACAATAAAAGAGCCATGTGGAAAGGGAAACGGGGAAAGTGGGTCTTTTTCCTTTCTTCTTTTCGTTTTTTTGTGTACAGATTACACGAGGCTCGTATTTTGCAGAGTAACATAAGGAGAAACTGAAAAGAAGAATAAGAAGACTCAGAAGTGAAGCTGAAAACGTAAGGAAAGCGAAGTGTGCCATGGCATATTCAACTGACAATAGAAGCCTCCAGTCACAATGTGTGGTGAAGGAGAGTCGAAGGTAATTTCTATTCAAGAAGCATCACGTTCGTAAACATAAACCTAAGTAAAGTAAACGTTCGTAAACCTCCTGAAGAAGAGTCGGCGTCTGGAATCGGGTTGACTCCAAGAAGGACCGCATCAGCTTCTTCTTCCTTGTGTTCAATGCTCATATATGTACGTATAGGTTCACATACGGGCAACTACAAGTGTGGGCCGAATCCTGACTTTGGCCTGTCAGTGCCGGTTGTTCCCGGTCCAAAATGAAATAAACGCAGAAGAAATGAGAACTCGGATGTGTAAGACGAATGCATCAGAGAAGATTTCTGTCTCTCTTTTCACACTATACACGAAAAAGCAAGGGCATCCATTCCTGAGATTTCCCTGAAGCTGATGCCACATGGAATTTGCCCTTATCGATTTCTATTCTAGTTTTCCTAACGTGATAAATAAAAAAGGGAATTGAACCTGAGACTGAGGGATTGCTAAGACTACCTTTTTGCATTATTTCCTTGCAACAAAGCATAAAAAACTTTCATTCAATGCTACTACGTACACATCACTCGTATAGCACGAACATAAGTTATTATGAAACGCCCACTCTTAATTTTTTCCACGACCCCAGGTTTCCTAAACCATTGAACTATTAACCATGTGAATAGGGATAGTTAGTATGCAGGTACACTAATGAATAAAATTTCTCCGTGTATTTGTTTATATAAAAAGTTAATGACTGTTACTTACAAAAATTAAAATGCCTGAACAGTGATTATGACGCTTTTGCTATTGTAATTAATTCAAATGAATGTAGTATAAGATGCCCAAAGCGGCTTCATTGTATCTTGATGTTGGCAGAAGGAAAGGAAAATGTTTTTCGTATCGTGAAATACTAGTACAGAGTTTCTTCTGTCGTCGCTCCACTTTTCAGACAGAATTTGATATTCCACAACTGTCGTACTATTAGGAGCTGAGCAAACAAATACTTGGAATTCAAATAGTCGACATTTGCATCAACACTGTCTTCTACACACAACACATTCCAGTCATTCCAACAAAGCTTCTGCTCACGACTCACGAATTTAACCAAAAGTAACGATTTACAAACTTACAAACGCACTACTAGAAACACTTTCCAGCAGTCCAAAAAGAGACATTTCCATCCAAAAATACTACACAATTTCCAGTCGGAATGGTACATTGACAAATCCATTAGACACCACAAACCACAAAATCCAAACTCAGAAAACTTGACTCCTTTTACCAGTCGTGTGTATTAAGTAAATGGTAATGATTAATGAAGTACTGAATGACAATGCCGTATTAATTGGAAAGAGAAATACAAAAACATGTAAAAATCATGTTTCCACGAAATGCATAAATAATAAATTGATTAATACTCCAAAGGTCTTTATATAATTCCAAAACGATAACAATAAGTCAGCGCATTAATAAAATATGACACAGAATTGTGTCACTCTTTGAAACGAAAGGTTTAAGATTGACTCTTTCATGGCAAGGCTTATAGAAAATAAGAATAGAAAAGATCGTCCGAGGTCAAAAGGGAGGATTGTAATGGACAAGCGGAGATTTGATTTGATCTTGAATCCGATTATTGAATCCGGTGACGGAGTCACCCTCTGTTTTGTACACTCAATTGACTTGGCCTAAAGTTTATTTTATTTATTTCTCCTTATCCCATCCTTATGGGCACTTATCGATAGTGAGAGTGCAAGTCGTCTAAAAAGAGTCGTTTCGATTGAATTTCCCCATTGGAATGGGAGGCTTCCGTGGACTTATATAGTGCATTGTGCACTAGAGTCCGGACAGTGAACGCTGTCGGATGGCCAGAGAATCTGCCCATAATACAATAATACTGTAACATTGTTGTGCTATATAGGAGTTAGTGTCTCTTATACATAATTCCTATATGTGTGGAAACAGTTTTTGTTTATCTGGAGTCAGTTTCTTCTGAAAGTCTTGTCTTGAATCGTTTGAGAGGAAGTGAAAAGCATTATCTCTCACGACAGCAGCGTCTGTTGGTAACATCATAGGAGAAACAATGAAGAAATTGTCTAATTTTCCGTTCTGTGACTTTATGACCGTAGCAAAACAAAGGTTAGATGGATGGGCCGTCGTTGTTTGGCCCTGTGCAAACTTTGTGAAATCGGAGCAATGCTTGTTAGTCCACCGTGACGCAGGAATTGACACGGTTTCCCCAAAGTGAGAACTCACTGATTTAGTACTACAGATCCGTTGGAGATGATCTGGTGAGAGAGCGGGAGGTTACCCTCGACTTTCCACTCGATGAATCTGACTGTGAACTGCCAATGCATAGAAATGTACACTATGGAATGGATGAGAGGAGAAAGAGCGAAAAGTGTGTGTCGTGGGATATCAATAGAGAAGAGAGACAGAACGAACGTCTACCATGTCCACCGAGGGAGGAAAAGTACAAGAAAAAAAGAAAGCTTCGTCTCCTTTCATTCTGGTCTTCCCTTCCCATCATTTTCCCTTTTCTTAACTTAAGCATTATTTCTCGAATTCCCCAAAGTGCCGTTTCCCGACGATGTTTACATTTTCAATTTCGTCCTCTTTTGGAACACCGAGTGGTTCCTTGCCTTCCTTCGTTCAGCAGGAATTGTGTGTGAAGTACATTGGTACCATGAACTGAGCCGCCGAGGTTGGGAGCCTGGAAGAAATAAATTTATTTTTTCCAAAGCAGTCAACCAACAGCATAAACAAACAACAATGTTCAAAGTTCTTCAACTTTGGATACTGCATGAAGCTGTAACTGCGTTAACGTATCCTCAACAAGCTATAGCTTGTATTTATGACTCATTAGAGCCCACATCTAAACACTTTTTAAAATCAATCCTGATTATTAAATACTTACATCATCCTCCCGTGTAATTGTGATTCCTACTGGCAAGTACAGCGTAATAGAGAACTTGTAAAATAAGCACTGACGGGACGCACTCTTTCAAATGTACGTTTGAGGATGCCATGACTTAAAACATTCTGAAGATCTTCAGGCTTTACCTGGTATACATAGTAATGTATACATACTCGGTAGTATCTGCAAACCTCGGAAAGGAAATATCGTAAGGAGAAAGCCTAGGAAATCTACAAAGTAAACAGCAATTTTTCATTATTTTTCAACACCTTCCTTTAGAAAAGAATACACAAAACTTTCAGTTGTTGTCTGCATTTGGGGTTTTGAAAACAGTGAAAGAAAAGGGAAAGTGATAAGGAAATGTAGTAAGTAAACCTGAAGCTCTCGTGAGTGAAAGCTATGAATCCAAATTCCTCATGAAATCCTAGTACATATAAAACGACTGGAAGAAAGATTTGAACGGCTTAGTTCCAGCCATGTTCCGAGGCATAAGCACATACACAAGCATTGAACATGTAAGAAGAATTTTTTTTTCGTATGCGAGTATGTGAACACCGTGTTTCTTTGTGGTGGAACGGCGTACTTTCCCTTTCCAGAAACGGAAGGGTACGTATATTGCACCTGAAATATTTGAGCTGGCAAAGAAGTTTAATAAAAACGTCTATTTTGGGACGAGGAGTTCCACTTGAGGCCTTTTCAAAAAACATTTCTCAAACGGAGGCAATAAAGATGTTTCCTAACACACTTAGCCAAAATAAGCCACGAGGGTCGGTCGTCTGTTCTTTTCCTTCGTTGACTGTTATCAGATGCTTCCAGGCATAAAGTGACTTTTTCCGCTTTGTTAAAATGTCTCGTAGCTAAAAAAAGTTCATCTTTCTTTCTTTAGACTATCTTGACAAATGAATATGCATTTTTGTATCCCTTCAACTTAGTACTTAATTAAATTATTGGAAATATTACTATCATTGTATGTATAAGATGCATTTTGAATGCTAAGAAAATGCAAAATGCCCAGCAATGTTCCAGTGAAAATTGCAATGATTTTGAAAATTGGAATTAACAAGGAAAAAACATGTCTTCGAAGACATGTGAACAAGTCCGCATTTTTTATTTCATGTCACTACACAATGTACTAATATCTCAAGGAACAGTAATTTATTTTATATTCTTGTACGTCTTCTTCCTCTTCTTCACGGAGAAAATTTACATATGGAAATATATAATCCATTGATGATGCATCGCTGTCGTTTCCTGGTCTAGTGACAGTCACAGGGCATAAACGTAGATTCCTTTGGGAGGAAACGTGTTCGTTACCTTTCTACCAAGGTTGAGTGAGTTTTATACTATACAAGTTGAAAAGTGGTGGACCAGGCAGAGCAAGTTGACGTTGAGACAGTTTAAGAGAAACAGGAGAGCAGTGATGTGATGGCGGGATTCGAGCTCATGAAGACGCGAGTCGAACGCCCACAATCCTGGGGTGGTCGATCTCTCCTAATAAATGTGAAAGTTTAAGACGCGCCCATAACCCTGTTATTTATTATGCCATAACTGTGTCAAATATATCAATCGCTCTTTTAATGCTCCAGCACTCATAGTGCCTCTCGTGTGTGCACTTTGTTAACAGGCGAGTTCACTTGAGAGTCTTTCAACTTGGCTTTTCGTTTCGTGCACGACTTCCTTTTCATGTCTCTGTACTTCCTTAAGCTACAGCTACAGATTCGGCGTCAACCCGGTTTATTGTGCAACGACAAACTTTGGCCCTTAAGGATTTCACTATTTATACTGACAAGGCATTGCCCTGATTTTTTAAAATAGCCATTTCGGCGTTTTCCCCACGTTTCCATTTCTTTGTAAACAACTGCAATGAACAACTTATTGGAATTTAGCTGTAAGTACTACATTTTCCAAAACGAGGCCAATCCGTGTAATTATGTATTTACAGTTTATGAACTTCCGAAACATGACATTTTGTGGCATTTCATCCGACATATATGAGAAATACAATGACATACGAAGGATACTTACTAATACGACGTATATTTAATATAACTTGTGTAGTTAACTTTTACATGTGCATGCTATACTGATGTTACATGTTTCTAACTTTGCCATTAAGGAAATTCGTATTCAGGAATCCTAACAAAACATCCAAACTCTCGTACTTCAGGTAAACTTGTTGACTTGGAATGAAAGTGTAACGTATCGCAGGGAGAATTGTAGCTCATCGTCATTAGCCATTAGCCAAGAGCTGCACACAACTTCTCCTGCGGTGATCCACAAATTAGATGACAGATCGTGGTCACATGCATAGCACAAACTTCATAGTAGGCGGATAGTGTGGATGTGACTTCGTGCATAAAGCAGAGAAAATACCCAACCACCATTGCCCCTTTATTACGTTACGCATATAACTGTTCAGTCATTTTGTAAGCTTGACTGTACGATATGTGGGAATGGGAAGATTCGGGGAAGTTGACGACGAACTAGACCACGTCCTCAGTACTCTTTCTTGGCCAGTCCTTAAAAAAGAAAGATGAAAAGAGATTTGGCTGGCAGCAGCCTTCGCATCAACATCACCAACAGGAACAACTGTACAAGAGAAAACGAGAGGAACGGCAGATACAGGGAGAAAAGAGAGTCCACAAGTTTGGCTCGCCTTGATTAAGTTATCCTCTTTAATTCCGGACACAACAATTTTCCCTCAAGGCGCTCTCCATTATTAGAGACAGCGGACCAAACTCTTTCTCATGACGGGACTCTCATGCCACTTGCAAACTGACTTTCAGCGGCACCCGTCATTCCAAACAAGTCAGTCACCACCGTCTCATTCAACTGTTTACTTTTCATTAAATCTTATGGAACACAACACTCCCACCTCATTAGCATTGCTCAGAGAGATCCTTCGATTCATCCCTTCATATTAAAATTGACTGACTGACTGGCTATGACTATATTACAGCATGGTAACGTCTATATTCGAGGTAAATGTATCCCCAATGAATGTTAGAGAGAAGTAAGAAGGATGACCGACAAAACGCCAACAAAAATGATATAATGTGTAAGTGACATAAAGTTTGGAAGTAACTATATAGTATTAGTACACACTCATAGACTGCGAGCTCTTTCTTTCTCGCTTCTTTTCGCGTCATTTTTATTGACAGTTCAAACAAAGTTAATCTGCGTCGCGGAAGAAAACCTCAAAGCGTACAGACTGTGAACGTTACAAATTGAGGAAGAAAAGAAAATGGCGTTGTTCCATGTCCAAAACTACGGACATTCACTTTCACTTAACTTTTATCCTCCATGTCCTTCAAGAATTAGGATCTGTGTGGTGAGAATGGAAAAGAGTGAAAGTGGGTCGTCCCTTCAAGGCAAGTGTGAAAGTCTTTAGCTTTCACTTCAGTTTCAAATTATATGTAACTCCTCTTAATTAGCTAACGTTGTTATACTTCATCCTTGTTTTTGGCAGAAATAGCCTTCAGGGCTACTTTAACTGGCACGAATAACAAACCTTTGTCACGTCAAGTCAAAGGCAAATCTCGCTCCGTACCACCAGGTTTCGGTATAGCCCATTACATTCAGCTCTTTATGTATTAAATTGGTATGTTAAGCTTCCAGATGAATTTAAATGTATGTATGTATAAAAGAGTTTACATTTTTTACATTGTGCTCTTGATTTCTAGAATGAGATGCAAGACGAAGAATGATCCTGCAAAGCAAAAGAGAAGCTAAAACAACAAACTCACCAATGATACCGTTGTACTGAATCTCTTGGTTGTCTTCTCTCCTCCACATGATATAAGGTTCAGGATGACCCTTGGCCTTGCAATGCAACGTGACATTAGATCCTTCTTTGACGACGAGATCAGTGCTCGTGTCCTTATCGATGATTTGTGGTGGAACTAAAAGTGACACAGAAAATGATTCCCATCATAAAATTGGATTATTGAGAGAGTCTTCTTGCTTCTCCTTACGTTTAGCGTGCATGACTTGTGTCTAACTACATAGAAGACAGCCGTGTCAATGTGAAAGTCTTGTCGTGAGGAAATGATGATGATGGTGATGATGGTCCTCGTGATGAGCGTCGCATAGGAGAGTAGCCTCAGTCTGTTTGTGGTGAAAATTCTTTGTGAAAAGTTGAAGAGACAAGAGAGATGAACATCATTGGAATGCAGTGTGGCTCCTTAGGTTCCGGAAGGTAGGATTTACCCTACGGACCAAGTCTGCCTCAACGAACCTAACATACAATCCCCTTTCTTACCCGCCACCAAACTGCACTGAACGTCCTTCCTTCCGACTTCCTTCCTACAGCCCATTCCCTGCCACACGTACACAGCCTTTCACTACTGCTATACGCGTTTTATACGTCTTCAAACCTAAAACCACACACTTTTACTATATCCTTACGCATCTTTCCCTACATCCTTTGCTTATCGCTTACGAAAACCTCCTGTTCTTCACGTGCGTTTCCCATAAGATAAGCAACAACCTAGCTCAGTCTTCAGTCTTCAACCTTCAACAAATGCATGCCAGGCAAGGCACTCTCTTTCCTTAATCTCCTGCAATTCTGTCCCAAGATTTTCCCTGTCACTCGCCAAAAAGTACGCATTTCACGACCATTACACTCTACCGCCGAATAAAATGATGACATTCTATACATAATCTTTCTGATAACTTTCTAAAGTTGAAAAAACTCACATTTAATGAAAAGAAGATGAAAGGATTGATTAAAAGCACTTACCGACTACTTCCAAATATCCCATCATGCTTCTCATAGGATCCGTGTTGATCTGACACATGTAGTAGCCTCGGTCCTTCTCATCTGTTGTTTTTATCTACAATTTTCGAAAAGGCAATTTAAACGATGTGAAGGAACTTAATTTTAATTTTAATTTATATAAATATAAACATACAAATAAAAGCACATCAGAGTTAAAATAATATGCTGTGTTTTAATTCTGTATACAATCTATATGATCCAATATCAAATCATGCTAGTTAAATCCCTGAATTCTATTTTTATGCTCATATTTTGTCTCATCGTGAAATAGTGGTCGAAATTGTCCAGACGACATGAAAGCAACACGTTCTTGGACACGGAACTAATAGAAGTTATGAATGCATCGCTTGGTCTACTGTCATCAAAAATCTGCTGATGGTTGCGATAATTAAATCATCAAGTTTTAAAGCGTATCCTCATGACTTGGCTAAAGCTGGAACAGAGGGAAAGAGGAAATAGTAACAAATGGCAGTGCTCTGAATCGTTTTAGCGCTCGTTATTTTGCAATATTCTTAATTTGTCACCAGGCCTTTGTCCGTAGTTTGAGCAGAGCATGGCGATAGTTTTACGAGAGAGAGAGAAAGAGAGGGACGACGAGGGAAGGTAATAAATTGTGAGATGCCTATAACGATGAAATGAAGCACCCAGACTGTTTATTCATTAATATGTCGCGTTGGCGTTGAGAGAGCAAACTGTTACCTAATCACTACACTTGCGAAAGAAAGGGACAGGCCGACTCATTTCTCCATCCACAGTGGCTCATTCTCTTTTACGGACCTAATCAACTTGTGCCAATCTCTCTGACTATTTTCAACAGACCTATTGGACCATGAGCTCCCTATAAAGGATCATAAAGGAAAGTCACATTCTTCTCACTAAAATTAAAATTTAATTAATCTAATAATTAGCAAGCCTGTAACAAGAACAGTCGTGCAGGAAGCTAATAGCTACAATTACGCACCAATGGAAATCACTTTTCTTTCTCAAGTAAGCATATATAGCACTGTAACTAAAACCAATATATCAAACTTGTTATATACGACACAACACTTTGTTATGATTTTAGCATAATATATAATAGGCATAGGCATTCTCGTTGCCTACAACTTTCAACAATCAAACTGACTATTATAACTAATAATAAATAATATAACATTAAGATAATTACAATTTAATTATACTTTAAATTACCATTTAATAGTCAATTCTTATTTGTTATGTGATGTAAAATAAAATAATCAAAATCGTATAATAAAACTCTAATGTTAATTTAAATTGACTTTAATTTGGCAAATGACATTTATTTTCATAGCGGTAATTAAAGAAACGTTACCAAAATAAGAAGTGCAGAATAGACGAAGCATCGTTTTCCCCTGATAATTTGATTAGATGAAGGCAAACAATAGAAAGCTAAGGGAAAGGAGGATAAAGAACGAAAAGACAAGAGAGTGGCTTGGAAAAGCCTTGTGCCAACAACTTAGAGGATCCCTCAAAAGACGAGAGCGTTAACAGGAAAGAAAACCGCGGAACATTTTCGGTCTCTTCGTCTTAGAGCCGGGACTCCTTTTCGGTAACAAACGCACACACATACACACCCCAAAAACAAAAAAATCCACAAACTCGTGTAAAAGGGAGATATCCACGTACTTACTGACTGAGCTCTTATTCGTTTTACCCACCCGATTCCGACTACTTTTTCAACCCGGCTCCGTTATACTGTGAATTACACAAAGGAAGGAAAACTGTGCGTATATACGCATGAGAGAAAGCGAGGGGAGACTAAAGACGGAAACTCAATGTTGCCTTATGCAACCAAGTCGAAGGACAGCCAAAGCAATTCGATTAGTAGTCTTTCCTGATCTCCCAGTTTGAGTTTAGCAAACGATCAAAAGGAATAAATCAACTAGTAGTTAATGCACATTCCTACAATTTCACTTGAATTGTTTTCATGATGAATCTTTTAATACCAATATTTTTCAAAAGATCCATGAATATGATGACCGATGACAAATTAAGCGACTATTGAGAATTTATCGTAGTGCTATTACTATACGAATGTCAATATAATGTGCCAAAAAAACAATGAACTTACTTGTAAGAACCAGGAACGATGATCACTGTGAGCTAGTGTGATTCTCGGATTTCTCGTGATGACAGCTTGGTGGATGGTCAAAATGGTCTGCGTGTCAACTCGAACCCAGGCCACCTTGCACAAGACAAATATCACAGCTCCATTATTATATTTTATATCTCATATCTGGGATTTGGATCCCTTCAATGCACACACGCAAACTAAAGCTAGGAAAAGAACTTGAGACGATGACCAGATTTTATTTCTTAAAGTCCGATTGTGCACACCCTCGTAGTAACTTATGTTTTTACGGGATCAATGGTGGTCTTGCCCTTTTCTCCTCTGCTCGTTGACCAGATAAACGTTTCAAATCCATCACATTTTTCTTTTCCCTTTTGTCTTAAAAATAAATTCAGCTAGTAATAGTATACTTTTTATACTTACTTCATAGTGTAAAACAACATTTTATGTGCTCTATTTCATAGTTCTATGCAGTTCACTGTTCATTTAAAAGAAGTATAGTATAATAATAAAATGTACTGACAGGGAAATGTGTATGAATAAGAAAATCAGATAGTCGCGTACAATGAAATCTGTAGGATTAGCATTGTACGGGTTCGGGAGAGAATATAGACTTCCTAAGCCTGAAATATTTGCAAAAGCTTAGTTGCAAAAACAAGTAGAGAAGAGATGGAGAGATGGAGAAGAGAGAGAGAGCGAAAGATGCATATGGTTCGCATCACGAGTTTCACTCATCATATCATATGTATCCGAAAAAGCGAGTTAGAAAGTGACAGGAGGCTGGCAGCGAATAAAGTGGGCATTAGCCATGCCTATTTATATAGACATTCTCTCGTCCCGTCAACTGCCTAAGTACATAATCATAACGGAACGAGACACAAAAAGAAAGAGAGGAGAGACACAAGAGCTCCAGTAATGATATGAGGAAGGGCACTTGAGTCGAATATGAATATAAATGGATGCTCGTCCACATTCGGCTTTGGCAAGGGAGCATCCTTGGGACAAGGACGGAGTAGTCATACAGTGGTTACGATAGGACTGTGGACTGTGCAGCGGAAAAAGGATTTTAATAAAATCTTCATCTGAGACGACAGATTTTGGACGGCGACGTATATCCCATTAGAATATAAAAGTCTTGGCACAAGGGGAAGTGACAAATAGTGCACAATTAATATTGCCACGAACTCCTTATTGCCTCATCCCAGTAGCTTGTGCCGCTGCCAACATGCTTTGCATTACATTAAACTGCTTCACTTCTTTTCTCTGCTCATGAGGAATCTTTCCTTGTTGTCTCTCTCTCTCTCCTGGCTTTCACTCCCACACGTCCCACACTGTGTAGTAGTAACACGAGTACAACTAACTTTAGCGTTACATGTTCCAAACTCGTTCTCCATCTTCGTCCATCCCTCCTTCATTCCCGTTATTCTCATATGCTCCCAACTAATCATGATTTACTGAGCTTGTATTCCTAAATTACTGAGAAAGGTATCATGAACTGTTTGCTTCACGTTTCTCAAAAGGATTTCACACTTTCCCCGGCTACACAAACATCAACTGCATTCGTAGCTAATCTTCATTCCTCAACCTTAGAATTCTGAAGTAGGCAAGCAAAGTGCACAGTTATTTCTCTGAATGCACTACTCTCGATTGAAAACCAAGGTCTGTTCCTAAATGATGCTATTTTTGAACCTGTTTAATTAATGGAAACAATGGGAATGGGCGTTAATTCTTAAAGGGTGCTTAGACTTAAGTATAAGTTGAAGGGATTTCAAAAAGCAGGAGAGAAGTTGTAGCTTTTTACGATTTCATTAAAGACACGAAGGATTTGATCAACACGACTTTTTCGAAGAAGATAGGCTATTATAACGATGAGAAAATACTGTAGGGATATTTACCTTGTAACTCCGAAGATTGTCAACAACACAGGGAAGAAGAGCATCTTTTCCAATTGTGACAGTGACGTTGGGAACCGGCTGAGAGAAACGAGGTAGTGACGACTCTGTAAGAAAATAATAGTTTGAGACACTTTTATTTGAAGAGTTTAGATTAATTAAATGTTGAAGTTATAATACGAATTCGTGAGAATGAGAAGATATTAGGAAAGGTAATCACTACGTATGAAACGCACATAGGGAAAACAAATAAATAAGAACAGGATATGACGAAAAACTGTTGAAATTGGCGATTGTAAGTTACAATTGTTTGAAGAGTATAATGAAAAACTGATAGTCCATCGTGTAGGGATTCAGTGGCGGAGGTAAAGGTGCTTAAGCCCCTTTGAGGATAAGATTACAATGTCGCTGTGGCCTATAGCCCTTGGGTTGCAGTGCGAACGACAACGTGTCCCCCTTGTCTTTGAGAATTCCACGAGTGTCTTGGAAGCAATTAAACGTCCCGGAGATTTTTCATGTCACTCTCTCACACAGCCTCATCAATATGAGCCACATCACCTCTCGCAACCATTTCCCAACCCCGTACTCATATTTTCTTTCAATCTACATAAGCCATTGGTGGACATGCCCATAGAATTTTTAATACTGAGTCCTTGCAACCCACAACTTGCTGTTTTGGTACAATCTTTTGGCTTTTTCAACCCCGTCGCCGCGTTGATTATGTCATGTCACATCTTTCACTTCCTTCCTTTTTGCGACGTTCTTTCACTTCAGTCCACTTCAAAATCGCAGATCTTAAAAATAATGAAATCGCAGATTTTTTTGGTAAAATGAGTAATCATAATGAGTACGAATTCAATAATTTTGCACATCTTCCAATTTTTCTTAAATTTAATGAAATCAAAATATGGAAATGTATTACACTCTGCTCATTAGTACTGACTAAAAGATGTCGACGCATACAAACTGGAATAAAAAGTGGAACATGTTGAGAATCTTAGAAATCGCCAAGTACTAAAAGGTGCCTGTTTTATCAGCTTTAAAAAGTAGTTTAGTTGATTGACGTCAAGCATTTGCTAATTAAAGGACCCATAAATGAGACAAAGTGTATTCGTGGTCGTTGTCGTTCCCACTCAATTTTCATATCATAAACGTTGATCTAGAAAAAACTCACGGTTGAAAAAAAAAATCAGTATCAAAAAGAGTTAAAGTAATTATGAATTTACACGTCGCTAATGGAAGATAAGGAAAGGAAAAAGTGCTTATCACCCAGTGCGTTTGTTGAAAGGAAACCAAATGAGGTACAAAATTGGCAAAACTTAATGATTGACACACAGAAAGGGAGTCTTATTTAAGTTATTTACAAGGTTATAATGTTACTGTAATACTAAATAGAAATTTGAGCAATGAAGATCTGTGTGGCAGTTACTTGCATGAAAGTATATTGTGAGCCAGCGGAATGAAAAGAGGAGGTCAAGTCATTCGGTCTGGAGTGAAAGCAGAGATTCAGTTTACTAGTGACGCGGCTCCTACAAGTCAGAGAAGAGTAGTACAAAGAGAGTTGAGTTTTGCAAGAGAAAGACACAACATGGCAAAAGGCCCGTCAGAAGCTGTGTGAGCTGAGAGAGGAAGTCGAAAGAGACTCGATCTTCTCTGTTCTATTTGATTTGGGGAAACGCAGTTTGCGGTTGTTCCTCCTGGGATAATTAACTCGAGGTAAATTTCCCGTCGACTCCCAGCGTCTATGTTTAAATTCGCCTAGCTCAATTACCCTCACTTTACTCCCCGTTTAGTTCCAAATGAAAAACTCCGAGAGATCGTAACAACCTTTCGGCCCACTCGTCCTTTTCTCCCTTTTAATACACCGCAATGTTGTCTTCCGGTTACAATGTACACGAGAAGCAAATTTCACCTGTATTCTTCAAATTCCCAAGAAACCTGCGATGTCTCCAATTATCTTTGCACTATTTGTTCATGCATAACGTCAAACGCCCCCATTAAATCATCTCGCTACGTCATTCAAAATACGTAAACCATATGATACAAAATGTTGTACTCCAAAAAATACTCCACATTTTGCTTTCCATAATTTTTCAAACAATTGTTTACATTTCCATTTAATCTAAATAAAAAATTATCACTCACCCAGATCGAAATCCTCAAGGGTATGATCCACATTTCTTGCTCTCCGGCCTACAAAAACCAAGAATTCATATACTTACAATTTGCACAGAAAAATTAATTTTGTAACGTATTTAAAATTCATCCCAGTAATTTATGGCTGTATCATATAATAACCTTTGTGGATTACGGCAGTAATAAATTATTGAAGCAATAAATCCGATGGATTAGAGCAAGCTTTTGAACGCCTGTTCATTCATTAAAGTGCTTGCTATAACACCGTAGTTCCTATGTTATCGTTATCGTGGAATCATGAATTTATACGTCCCAAAATGACGCCCCTATAAATTCTACACTGTCTTTATAAATATTGTGGTACACTTAATACACGATACACAATTTCATTAATTGTAGATTGTAGACGGTTGTTACAGCTAAGGGAACTTTTTTTGATTTTGAGCAGTTTTCATATTACTATAAATTCCAATTTTTACAGCCTACTTAAAATATTCTTGAATGCATAATTAAGAGGATTCATTTTCCAGAGAGGTACTTGACTCCTAGACCTAGAAGCTGACTGTCTGACCCATACATTAAAATGGTTTCCAATTTTTACAACCTACTTAAAATATTCTTGAATGCATAATTAAGAGGATTCATTTTCCAGAGAGGTACTTGACTCCTAGACCTAGAAGCTGACTGTCTGACCCATACATTAAAATGGTGTATTTAATTACGACACTAAACTTATACACTTCATGATTACCTTGTTTACGACTGTCCGACTGAGTGGGTCATAACATAAATTTTATGAAAACAGTCAAATTTTTAGTACTAGTTTCTGGTTTCTGGCATTGAACTTCCTCTGTGTCACTTTGGGGTAGTCGGAAGGAAAAGGACGAAAGGATAGTTGCACATTGTACGATACTACCATAATGGTATGATATGATATGATAGTATTATGTAATGTATTGGAGTCATAAGACAGACAGGAGAGAAGAGAAAGTCAGTCGGCGTGGGCACCGCGTGCAATATCCCATGCCTCGCTGCCTCCACGTAATGTAGTGTGAAATCGAGTTAAAAGGAGACTCCTAATGTAATCCAACCTGGGTAACTCTCACTCCCTCAGCTCGTCCGGTGCAGACTGTATAAACCACTCGGACAATTTTTTTGTCAGTCTTCCGTCAACTTGCTCTTTCAACTTTCACTGCTTTCACGTTGTCTATAAAGCCAAGTATTTCACTGAACTCAAATACTAAAAGCGACACGCTTTCTATCGCAGAAGAGCATTGCACGTTAATATTTGAACCTAAAGGGATTTCACCTACGCAAAAATATGGTATCAATGGATGGCAAGCTTATCAATGCTGTACTGTAAAACTTTGCCAGATGAGTTGTTATGTTTGTTTATTGTATATTGCTGATATCGGATTATATAGTTGGAGCATTGTTGAGATGATTTTGATATTATAGCAGTCCGAAACGAAGTGATTCATCAATGAGGTACTCATTCTCTTATATCAGCAATGAGACTTGATATCTTTAATAAATATCAATCATTGTCCACACTAATGGCCCGATTCATTGGAAACAAGGAGAGAAAATCTTAAACCAGTTGCAAAGGGGGTAAGCAATGTTCTTGTTCTCACTAATACTTTGGTAATAAGAAAAAAGTTGCTAAGACCCAGTTAGCAAAGAAAGTTTGAGTTTTTTTCCTGTATTCTGACAGGGAACCACTTGAGTTCTGGGGTAATGATGCTCCAAATAGATATGAATGTGCTTTTCTGCCATTTTGAGCAATCGTACCTTGTGTAATTTGACAATCAAGAGAACAAGCAAGCAATTTCATTTCTAGCTTTTCTTTTTCTTCACTCTCATTGTGGTCAATTTAGCCGGAAACTGCCTTAGTTATCATGACGATGTTGCAGATGTGGTGATGTTCAGGATTAGTTGAACACAACCCAAGAATGAAATTATGGCAAAAAATGTGATTTTACTAGCCCGTAATTGCTATATATTTTTCTCCTTATATAATTCATAAGGAGAAGGGTCTCTAGTATAAAAGATTCTTCTATAATGTGTATAATTTTTATTCTATAATCACTATTACAACAGCGTAACCCTAGGACTTCCTACACTACACGTTTCCTCCTAGGTAATATTGTGCCTCCTCCAATGCACTAAAAGTACAGTTCCCATTTCTTGCACATCATGCTGTCGATAGAATGACAGATTGGATTAATGATGAGCAGCCGGAGAAGAAAAAGAGGAGAGAAGGAAGAAAAAACGCCCTGCAGTCTGTCTGCTATGTACTTTGCAGACTACCTCGGAAAGGTAAGTTGGAAGCTGCGACTTACAAAGGGAAAAAGGGAACCCTGGAGAAAGCACCTTATTCAGCAGCTCTCACAAAGTATCAGAGCATTTTGACATCGTCAGATTATTTCCAAGAGTACACAAGTAATACGGTGAGATAGACCGCAATGCATGCATCATCTGCTTTCATATGCAACGTTGTGTATTCACTGCTCATCTCACCTTCAACAACTATTCTGCACTCGTTTCAAACGTACGCATCAAAGACGTCATAATGACTACATGCATATACTAAACGTGTATTCGTAAAATGTTATTCTATAAAATGCAGAAAATGGGAAACTGCAAACACGTTCCTAAAATTATCAGCCTATAGCTTTCTAGGTTATATTCTGATAACCACAAGCTTCCATTATTCAGAAGTAGTATATGATTTTTCCTTGAATAATCGTTCTCAGAAACAGTTTTCAATGGGACCTATTTCATAATGGCATTTATTTTCAGTATTTTTTTCGAAAAGCGACGAATTGTATATATAGTATGAGATGCTTAAGACTGGAGTTTACAATTCTTCGCAACATTAACATTACGTAGTGTGTCAATTTATAAAGGAGTTAAATCAGTCAAGGTGTTTTTTAATTGCTATCCATTTTATATCTAGAAGTGCCTTGGAAAAGAAGAACAATGATTAATAAGAGGATGGAATAGATGAATTAAATGAGGTTGTAGTGGACTTGAGGGTATATGTTTGGCGGTGTTACACGAGAAGGGGAGAATGGTCATGAATCTCTGTGGCCGTGCTGAAAGGCTCAGTGGAAGAAATGAAAATAACACTTTCTCTTATTTCCCCCAAATAGGGCCGATGTGGGCTCCATTAGTTATATAAGCGCACATTTTTTTCTCTGTTCTTGTTCCTTGGAAAGAGTCTCCCTCGATCAAGTGTGCATTACTCTAGGGTGGCCGACTTCAGCTCTAAGTACGTCTTAATTTTTGAATTTATCACCCGATAAATTTGTCCAAATGGGATTTTTTCCCGGTCTTAAGTGTTACCCAGCATACACCACTGTTCCTAGTGATTTTGTCATCAAACCAAAGTGAGAAAATATGGTTCTTCGTGCTCAGCGTGTTTATATACACGTATACACCAAGAAAATAACGCTTTTGTTTCTTCGCTTTCGTCTGTCACACAAAGTGGGTGTAGCACAACGCCAATGCAATGCTACTCCGCCGTTTTTTCTTGTCATGAGAACTCTCTCAGACAAGCCAACAAGCATGTAGCCGCAGAGGAGGATTGAAACGTTGAAAGAAAAGACAACCGAATATTGGTTATCTTATGATTCCTTTCTTGTAACCAGCGCAAAAATGATCCTTATCGTTTCCCTATTTAAACACAAGTAATGGTAATACATCACAATCAACATTTTAAAACTTTAGAAAAATTTTGTATACTAAGCACATGTACACCCATTTCATAAAAACACCTTCCGTTATTTCTAGAAGTGTAATTGTGTATGATTTGTCCCAAGCGAAGTCACAAAATAAATGTAGCCATTTTCATTCACACTTATGAACATCGGACGTAATCGTGGATACTTGTGCGGACAGCATACGACGAGACAAGTGTAATATTTTTATGCGTCCCTTAACAAAGTCGCTTAGTTGCTGCATTACAAAATAAAAGCTTGTAAGAAAGCAAGGCAGTGAAAATATGAAGAATGTCTTCACTAGTGCTTGTCTGTGTGTATTATTTAGAAACATGGGCAATAATTTCTTAGCCGTGCATTTATCTTGATAGTTATGAATTTTTATTGCCTTCTTCCCTATCTGGATATCTCCATTCATTCTCACCCTTGTATTTATTTGTAGCTTTTACTTCGCGGAGGATGAGAACGGCGAAAAGATGCAGGATTGCGGCGGCGGGTGCAAGTCCATGAAGTCAGATCACAGAGCTTGAACGACTTTCGCTTCTTATTCTCTTCTTCCCCCCTTTTGAACGCTTCAAGTGTTCCCCTTTATTAATAAGAGTGCTTGCCTGCCTACAGCAAGACTTGTCGTTGTCCTGCATTGCATCCAGTTCGCGTGTTCAAAGAAGAGCCCTATTTGAGATTTTCTCACTTACTCTGGAATAGCACTTTCTTCCTCTTATGTCTTTGTGCTGATGCGTCGACAAGAGATTCACTCCTGATTTGCAAGTACATCGTGACTTGCCACTTTCACCCTCTCAGACCCACGGGGTGGAACAATTCTACTTCCTCTCGTTTCCTCTTTTTTTCTAACAAATTATTTTTAAAACTTGCTCATCCGCAAAGTTTTTTTGGTTCAGCGCAAAAAGCAGGGAAGAATGCTATATATTTTATAATTTCGTGTTTAAGCTTTAAGCTTACGTCATGTCTTTTCATATCATGAATATGATACATTGTGCTATATGGTGAATGCTCAGGTACAGAAATCGGAATGAATTCATTTTCCGTTCACTACGGGGTTGAGTTTAATTTTTACTATGATAGTAACAGTGGCCAAAGAACAAGGCTTAGAATTGTAGAATGACAAGTATTAGACAATTGGGGAAAACATAGAATGGAAATGTAAAACTACAGATTTGCAGTAGAATTAGTACGGATTTTTTGGCGACGAATGAGGTGAGCCGACAAGCGCAGCGACAGACCCTGAAACCATTTGGCACTGACGGTTGTTCATCCCTTGTGAATTTCGGAAAGACTCGTGGAGACCACAATTAATGGAGGAGTCCTGTTACACACGTTCGTGAGACTTTTGCAAACGCTCTTCACGTATTCCAGGACTATATAAGGAAAAGGACAAAGTGTTCCTTTGTGAGAACAAATGCTTTGGTTTTGATCTCGTGCGACAGCCAAGACCCACTTTGCCAACTGCAGTTGAGCAAAGTGAGCTTTTTGTCTCTTAGTCCACAGTCCACAGATAATTGCGTGTCTATTGACTTGAGCATCTGCAATTTTACGTGCGTTCTTCGCCTTTCTTAGTCAGTACGTCCATCTCATTGAAAGGATCATTTCCCGCTATTTAAAAAGTCGTTGTAGTATGTTTACGCATGCAATTTACGCCAACTGCTTTTTCAATGGTAAATGATATCTTCAGAAGAAAAGGGGATTTGATTTAAAATGCATTTGTTGTTACAAAAACTCCATGTGTCTTTGTCTGACTTGAAATAAAATCAAGTTTGCGTTGTATTGTATAGTATTTACGCATCGGTTAGCAGAAGGAGTGACGAAGATCAGCAAACTGATTGATTTATGCTTGCTTTTTAGCTCAATCGTCTCTGAACGTCTTGTTTCTTGATCCGAAACCAATCATCCCAACCACGAAACTATATTTTGGTTTTTCGGTACAAAGTCTTAGCACAAAAAACAGTCCTCGGTCGTCTCAGTAGGAGTACCATTCGTTTCAGCAACAATTTTGCAATTTTTCTTTTGCTATTTCAACTTCTACTTTTCTCGGTTTCTTTGTAACTCCCTTCTATGAGATTGGAAGACAAGACATTGAATTAATGTCAGAGTGAGCTCGGCTCGTTCGTTTATTCTCACTTAGGCTGGCACTAGTCCTAATGGACTGAAATGGGATCGGACAAGTTAAGGGGAGAGAGGGAAAAGAAACATTCGATATCTGAAAATAAAAGCATTTACCACATCAACTCTTCTGACAGCATCTCATCTCATAACTGTGTCTCAACGCCAAGTCGGAACGATTTGTCCCTTGTGTGTGGCCACACTAACACTACTGATACAAAAAGAAGTGCTAGTAGTATTACAAACCAAAATCCAACCCTCTGGTGAAAAGCGAACTCAAAAGAAATCCAGTGTTATTTTTGCAGTGTCAGTTTTATATTAGTATCAATACTGTGAAATGCTTTCAATTTCAAACGTCCATTTGCTCCAGCGCTTTACAATGTGTTGATGTGTGTATGTCTACTGCTACTATGTATTATTTGTTCGATTTCTTCATATCCATTGGAACATACACGGCTTTGGGGTAAACTGCACCGTGAGAGAGATGAGAAGATACGTACAAAGAGCCACCAGAAGGGAGCAGATACTAGAAGATCCGTTAAGAAACCTGTCTTCTTTGCTCTTTTGCTTTATTGGCATGTGTGCGTGAGAAGGCTTCGTACTCTCTAATGCAGTCATTCATGTTTTCCCCATCTTTCCCCCTTTTTGCCCCACGGAGAAGGAAATATCTGTCCGTCAGTTCGTCCAAAGCAAATCAACACAAATCCAGCATAACATGTGAGTTTGTGTTGTCGGTTGTCGTGCGCCTTCTATTCATTTCAACATCCCGTTTCCTTCAAGGGTGAACACTCATGTTTGGGTGATCATAATGAGTTTAGCAGTCCTCGAAATTGATACTCAATTCAATTATAGAAGCCATGATAGGAAACACACTGGCATATTTGCTGTCATTGTTTACTTCTCAAAACATTCTTATAACAGCGGAAGAAACCCTCATTATAATATAGTATATTGGTGAAGCCATATTTTCTTGTCATGCTTAGCTAATTTTGTCACTCAACTAATTTTTTGGCCGTACTTCCAATTCCAAAGCATAATAAAAATTCGGTTCTGGATAGTTTCATGTACAGATTTTGATAGACAAGCTGAATCAGCAAATAATATGCAGCTTGCGGTTTGAAAGAGAAAAAATGAATTTCAAAATTGTTTTTGCATGCAAGAGCATACTTGCTCTTTTTCCGCTTGCTTACTACTACAGCTTCGATAAATACGCACTTTGAAGGGTGAAAAATGATGCTGCACGTTTGTTTGCACTATGCGTGCAGAAATCATCGTGCGACCAAGTATACTGTGCTCATTTTTTATTTTTGTTTTTGTTGGTATTGGCAAGGTTCAGAAACTGCACTTCAACAATCGTCAAAAGAAGTCATTGTGAACCGTACGCAAAAAAAGTATTCAGACGAGGAAATGTTTGTGTTTACAAGTTTTTTTTAAAAAAGAAGAGTGTCCGAACTCTTTCCACTACTGGTCCGTCTTTTGAACCAAATTTGAGTGGTAAAAACAGACGAGAGAACCCCAAGGGGAACATATTTTCACGAGTGAAAAATACGGGGCATGAAGGGACATCTGGACTCGAACACATTTTATATTTGTCTCTGCCCCTTTATTTTATTATACCGCCTGGTGCCAAATGATGGGTGAGAAGACTTTTCTGTATGCCACCCAACCCAATTCACACGACTTTGCATAGAACACTCGGACTGCATCCAGCATAATTTCATGCATCTTAAAGTATGCGAGGGAACGAGAATAAGACAGGAAAAGACTCGGAGACACTCAAGTTTTTTCTCCGATCAGGTATGATGAAACCTGACGGAGAGTCAAGATGAGGAAAGCAACTTTGCATTTCCTCCTTGACACTTTTCGTTTCATTGGAGACATAAAAAGTGGTGAAAATTTGAGGAATTCGATGGTCAGCAGCAATGAGCTCTAAGCTGCTAGAAAGAAAATGGCGTCGTATAATACATTTCTATTCATATCTACCTTCCAAAATTTTATGATTCCGTCTCGCTCTGACTTTCGTCTTTATATATTCAAAGTCCCAAAATTTCAACATAAACATCAATCGAAAAAGAGACTGACTTTGAGAAGCTTACAAAGCTTTACTGCACACCGTCTTCTTTTCGCATTTTCCCACTTCTCTTGTTCATTCAATGGAGTTTGCACTAGTTATAGTCATTTTTGAAACAAATTTGTAGAATGCTTACAATTTTAACTAATATGAAACGCGTTGATAGGATTCGTCAACATCGAAGTTTGGGAAAAGTTCTCAGCAATGCAAGTACTTTATGCATTCAACTATTTATAAATCAATGACGTAAAATCTTTATTGAAATATAATTTTAAAAGTCTTACCTAAACAAAACGTGTTGATTTCAAATAAAATGAGAACACACAAAAACGGATGGAAAAGTCTACGCTTTTGCTGCAACAGCATTTTTCCCATTATGAAACCGTCACCGGAGCAAAGCTGCAATCCACATTTGAAATGTTGTAGAATCAAGTGATATATTGGTCATCAAATTAATAAATTGTAGTAAATTTAAACACTGAACACTCGTAAAGTTTCACTTTCTCAATTATTTCACCTTGTTTCACTTTTACGAACGAATGAAGGATGCGTAAACATGAGAATTTCTATTCCTACGCCTCCTTATCATATTGCCCCGCACACTGGTTCTTTCAGCTTCTCGCACTACACTGGTTAAACAGTACATGAAAGTTTGATTTATAAATGTTCAAACTGCTTGGATTTACATTCCAATGCTTATAGTAAAATGGTTAGTTATTAAATTATTTGTGGTTAAAGGAAGGAAAATAATTCAATGCGACCATGTCACTGAATGGAAGAGAAATGAAAGGTTGAAGGGCAAGTGAAGTAGGTTTTGAAGAAATGGAGAGGGTGTGAATATTGGGCAGGGTGAGACGAAGTCCACTGATGGTCCTTCAAGTCAATTAGACTGATACTCACATATGGTTGTGTGTTCTGCACTGGAGCGGATAATGTTTCGGACTGAACTGAAGACAAAAGGGGAAAAGAGCCCAAAAAGTCCCGAATGCCGATCCGAAGCTTCCCCAACTGCAACAACTCCCGGACGATCAGATCTGCTACTACCCCGTCGACTTTCCTCTTCCACAAGCTTTTGCAAGCGGGTTGTTCCTTCTTCTGCCTTTCTTTCTTTTCTCCTTCCCTTGAGCTAAACCAACCCGGACACGCTTTAGGACAAGACCTGTCTTTTTTATAGAGCTGCGCGAACACTGATCCCTTCAACGTCTTAGTCTTTCTTGCCCTACTGTTTACTCTTTGTTTGTGTACCATGGTTTTTCACAGTATAAATGAGACTAAACTACAAATGAGGTCATTCTATTCACTGTCAACGAAAACTCATAATTAATTCGTTGACAGTATATTGATTCAATAAATTAATACAGCAGAAAGAATTCCAGAAAATGGTTGTTTAATGTTTTGAGCTTTCACGTTAAAATTCTCACAATGCTATTACTCGCTTTACTATTTTCAGTAAAATGTCTCCTCCGTATAATTAAATGAAATGCATATTTTAAAATGACTAAGTAATGCTATTTTATTTTGATGTTATGGGTTAATGGTAGAGGTTGGTAGATCTGGGAATGCTTCTCCGTGTGGTGTCACATTTCATGAAAGAACTGTCACAGTGTGGTTGAGTGACAGCTTGCATGCTGACGCGGACATGATACTACAACTACAGCCAACTTGCTACTTTATGCAATTAGTCACAATTCCATCAACAATTCTTTATTATGTTAGTTTTTTGTGTATACCCTCCTATGTATATCATAGTACACCGTATCATCATGATTCATCAAAATAATCGTCGTTCATTGTTGTTAAAAATTATCTATCAACATAGTGTTATATGGGGACGGATTCTATGGATGCATGTTACGTATGGTATACCAGTTAGGGTTATCCGTAATCATCAAAATGTTTGATTATTTTAAACTTTGTCTTGAGGTTGGACAAGAGGTCAAAACTTGTCATTTATGGTGTTTACACGGGTTTGCGTTTTGTATAGTAAATGTAACAATATTTATTTCTGAACGTACAGAGTTCACATGACAGCTCGAAGAATAAAGTCTATACAATAAAAATATAAGACAGAGTTTAAATCCAAGCAAATGTTCCATATTTGCGTCCACTTTATGGCTCATGGAGAAATGTCTGCTTGCAGTCCTTCATCTCACTCAGACGGAAGGAGAGTAAAAGTTGAGTAGGATTTCATAATTTTGAACAAGAGCCAAAAGACCTCACTCGTTTCTCTCAGTTAGTGTTACTTATTCTTATATCAGGAACACATCCTTTTTGGCTCCTGCGTCATCCACTCATTCTCGGTCTTTTTCCTTTTTCGGTCTCTAATCCCCCCACTTATGTTATTAAGTCTAAAGAACCCCATTCTACACATTGGCTGTATAGAACTTCCTAAAGCTTCTTTTTTTGCTGAATAGTCCTTGTACAGATACTAGGAATTCGCGTGTTAAAAAAGCTACAGTAGCAGTATTATCATAGGATGAATTAAACTAGAATCTTTATTACCACTAATGCAAAATAACTTTCAATTTTATACTAATACTTTCAAATTAGCAACTACGAAAAATGTCAACGGGAAACAATCTAAAAAGGTTTGTTAGTATGATTTTTCAAAAAAATTCATGCTACTTTTTGTGCTGTTAGCAGTTAAGCATGGTATTTCATGAATGTTGACGATGTGTAAAATCAGGATAATGCAAGCGGAAGGAATACCGGCAAACTTGTAATGCGCTATTCTTATTGCCAATTTATCAAGTTGAAAAGTTAGAGCATTTTTCCTGTAAAAGAAAAAAATTAAATTTCAAATAAGATAGGACACCGAGACAAAGAATGCATAAATAAGAGTGCTTGTTGCAATATGCAATGGGACAAAACGGAGAACAAGGCACAGTTCACTTGCTCCATTGTGGAGAGGGTACATAAAGTGTCGTTGTACAGAGTGAAAGTCTTTGGGAGGAAAACTGGAAGGTTATTATTTTTTGCACTTTGTACACAGTTTTTATATGTATTACACTCTTACACCCTTTCCTTCTAGTGTTCCTATCCGGCCACCCTCGTAAATTGTAGCGGTGGCTATGGACTCAAGCAGGAGCGGCGCCATGCCAAAGTTTTGATTTCCGTAAAATGCAAATGAGCCGAGTAGTATAACACTTGTGTATATTATACTTGAAAATGCCTTCCTCTACATAAAACAGAAGAGGAAACTTTGACTAACTAAATGTCGTGCGAGTGAAGACGTTGCGTCTGTGGATAACCACTTGGCATGATCACACTCAACTGAGGAACATGAGAAACATGAGACTTATATTGAGGGCCTTAAGTGTCGTGACTCTGGGCCTATGGAAAGATGTGTATCTTTATCGCCTCATTTTCGCTTCAATGACACAATGCATCGTGGACGACTTGATTTCCTCATCTTTTTTTCTTTTCTTATCCCTTATTCCTCTTTTTCTTTTCGTTTTGTGTCCTTGTTCCCCCCAAACAACTCCTCCAATCCCGAAATGCAAGAATGCACCAAAACGTACTCTCTCGCTTTCACTCCTATCATCCCTCGGCACTTACACTTTTCTTCCGACTGCATCTCGTAGCTAGCGGCTTTCTCTCCAATTTACTCCTAAGGACAAAAATGTCCTTTTTTCATGCTCGTCACCAAACACCACCATCACCACTTCTTCACATAATAGTCCAAGACACAGACTGTCCCTGATGCTACATTTTGCTACTACTACACACAAAAAAATACTGTCTCAACCTCAAAACGTCCATGAACCACTACTCATGCATGAACAGTCAACCGGTCTAATAATATTGCACTAGTATTCCGGACAACAGTTTGAAGGGAAAAGAAACTTTGTCACTTAAGTCGTTACGTACACACATTGTCATTGACTTTGGCTTTGAACATCACGACGGACGACGACGTCTGCAACTGCATCTCGAATGACGTGTGGTGACAGACTTGCATATCAATTTTCCCATTTTTGTCAACCGACAACCCGCAAAAAACTTACAATCTAACATATTCTTTTACTATAATGCTCATACTTTTATAACTTTCTCCAACTTTGTTAACTTTGTTGTTGTACTTTTTGTTCCTTCTTTCATGACATTTGTCAATATTCATCAAATCAACCAAAAGAAACCGATTACAAATGATAACAAGACTTCAAACTATAATCGTCATTCTACTAATTAAATCATGAATTTGGACCATAAAAACACTGCGTTTAAGTTTCCCATTGCAATGCATCGAAAAACCTGAATGATTAAAACTTTAAAACCGCTGAAAAGGCAAACGTAACAAAGACTGCAAGATACCATATACCACATCAAATGATTAGAATCTCGTAAGTGGCATATTATTTAACTAAACGGGTTTACTTTTTACTGAATTTTCAAAACAATTTTCAAAAATAATGAAAATGAAAGGATACTTTCTCGTTCATCGCATATCGTTGCAGTAGCAGAACCGAGCGAAAGACACGCTCGTCTCTTGTCACGTGCCTAGTCTTGAATGGAATACCGCATTGTGCCACATCATTCACTTTGTGAAGGAATCGCGGTATGTCGTTTTGTGTTCGTAGTCGAAAAACTGTTTCATTTCAAGTTTATTTGCTTTAGAAAAATGTTAATTTGAAAGTTGTTTTGTGTCAACTTTAAGTTCGTTTAGTTCAACTCACAACTATGAATTTCGTGGAGGAGGGAACACCTGATACTATTCTGTATGAACTCATTTGTTCAGCCGAATGGACGGAGGAAAAGGAGGTATGACGTTTTGAAAATCATATGTTGACTTTTAAAATGGGAATTTGTGAACATTAAATTGTAATTGTTATTATATTGAATAACTAGGAATGTATTCCAATCATGAATCTTCCGATAAGGAAGACCAGGAGTGGTTGGTCATATTTGAATCCTTATGAGTTGTGTAAAACTCAAACATTTGGTCCAAGTGATACGGCCTTGATGTAAGTACTTTTTAATTTTTAAGATCGAGTGAAAAAAGAATTTTCAAATGTGGATTTTGGTAATCAATTTGTGGACTTTGTTTAGATTAAAGTCTCTTGGTCCATATTGGCAATTTTCATGTTCCAAAGATGGCAAAACCGTGGCTGTTTTACAAGATACTGTATTGGAGACTCGTTCTGCTAAGGAAAGATTTGCTCCATTGTTGGGAAGTACTTCAGGTTGGTGCACTGTTGAATTTTTGCAATGTAATATATATCATATCATATTGCTTAATCAAATATATTTGTCTTGTGTTTCGCGTTTGTTAGTGATAAGAGACCCGTTTCCAAATTACCGGACTATGGCTTGGAGTGCAGACTCAACATTGTTGGCAGTGGCTTTTACAAATGGTGTGATTGTGTTTTATGACGTGATGGCTTCACAGCTGTTTTCTGTGAAACGCTCCATATTGCCAAGTCAAGAGGGGATTCCACATGACACGTTTTCGATGAGTAACTCGCTGGCCGGTTTATTCTTTGTGGAAGAACGTATGAAAAGAAAAACAACGCTGAAGGAAATCGTCAGTGTGGATACACAAGGTAAAATTAAGTGTTTCCGACAAACGACGCCAGATCAAATGACATATCATCATGGAGCGTCTACTAAGGATTATTATCCTCACGGAGTGACTTCAGCAGTTTACGTAGAATCTCATGCGATCATTTTGATATCTGGAATTCTGGTGCTTGGTCCAACATCTCAGCAGCAAGAAGGGAGTACAACATATGGAATCACTGCATGGAGATTGATTAATGATAATCCATTTTACAAAATTGTCTTTAATGGATCCCATGTAGAGTATCGACTGAATAATATGAGCTGGTGGAAGTCGTCGTTGGTGTCACTTTTGTTAGGTAAACGTGATGCTTCTCGAGATTTGATTTTCAAAATTGTTCCTTCGCCGAATAATAAGTTTGTAGCGGCGTTGCATGTATCCGGTGCTATTTCGATTTGGTACTTACCGTCCTTGAAACTTCATTGCTTTTGGCCATTGAAAAGTCAGTTTCAACACACGTCGGAGAATCCACAGTTCAACAATCGTTGGCGTATAGCAATAAGTAATGCCAGAGGGTTGACAATTGATAACTGGAGATTTCTACCCTTCGACGTGAATTGGTGGAATGAAGAATCAGTCATGATTTCTCGAGTGAATGGAGGTGTGTCCATGTACTCTATTTCAGAAGCTGTACCTGAAAGAAATCTCTTGGGTGATTTTCCAGAGTTGTTTGAGAGTCCAGTTTTTCTATCTAGAAAATTTGAAAAGGGATTTTTTACGTTGGAATGTGAATTGCGATTACAAATGCCAAGTCCACGACGTGGGAGTGACGTGTCTTCAAATGCAGAATTTTTACAAAGCTCGGAAGGTAATTTCCAGATTATGGAACTGGAACATCATTTTTGGCCCAAGACGTTGACTATGGAGGTTCTCTTTTGGCTGACAGATGTGGAAACGTTTCGTCCACCCAGAAAACGAAAGAAAAAACAAATGCAATGGAGAGAAGTTCATCGTCTTTTCCAAGTTGTGAAAATTACGTCTATGGAATTATTTTTGCGAAAGATTGAGGTCGAAGAATACGGAGAGGCCTTAGATTTGGCCAGAACATACAAATTGGACGCTGATTTAGTATACCAAAGACAGTGGAGCCGCCACCCCGTCACTGTTACAACAATTAAAGATTACTTGAGCAAAATCAAGAAACGTAATTGGGTTCTTCAAGAGTGCCAAGAAAGAGTGCCAGATAGTATTGAAGCCGCACGACAGCTTTTGGAGTTTGGTTTGAAAGGAACAGAATTAAGTGTTGCTGTCATGATAAGTCAAGGAAATGATGGTGGAAAATTTGTTATGTGGTCACCAGACGATTTGGACATCACAACGGACGAGTATTTGTCATTACTAGATCCTGATCATCCAGAGGTTAAACGTTTATTGCAGTACCGAAAGGTCTTCTTACGATATTTGCGATTATTACACACGTATGAAGAAATATTGACTGAAAAGGGCGATCCTGAACAACTGTACCAAGCATCTGTATTTGCTTTGCTTCGGAATCGTAGTGCATTAGAAAGTGCTGTGCAAATGGCACAAGAATTTGAAATAGTCAATTTAGAAATTTTTTTGAAGTATCACTTTGATGAAATTGGAAGCCAATATTTTCTAGTTCTGTCCAGCTTTCCGGAGCCTATCGTCCCGGAAGAGTACAAGGAGTTTTTACCTGCAATCAACGAAGAAACTGGTGATTTGGTGATGTGGAACGATACCTTTATTCGTGAATTGGACTGGTGTGAAGAAGTTTTGCGCCCTGTATCCGTTGAATTTGACGTTAGAAACGTCTGTGAACAGGATGTAGTGGAATGGTTTGTCGCACGAGCTAAAGAAATCGACAGTCTGTGTTGCATGACCAGTAATTCAGTGGAATTGATTCGAATCGGATTGCAACGTAAAATCAAAGGCCTTCAAAATATATTAGAAGACTTTCAAATTGTTGAAGCATTGGTGTATGATACAAAAGTTGGTGAAATTGCAATCCAGGAAGTAGAAGAAATGGACAGCGCACAACGTTTAAGTAAACTTATGAGCAGGAGCACGGAGGATACATTTGTTAGTGATTTTCGAAATTTGGCGAATCCCTTTCTAACAAAATGCGAGGAGAATAATCCAGGGAGCAGATTTAGACTATTAGAGGATTTCTTCGCTGATGTAACTCAAGATGGCCTTTCAAAAATTACGAAAATATTTGAAGAGTCGAAGCCAGGTTTAACAGTACCACTTCTATCCGTGGAAGAAAGCATGCCTATTGCGTACAATTGCGTCTATGCGAGCAAGAATACACAAGAAAATTACTTAATATATTCAATCATGAATTGTCTCCCAGAAAGAAAATTTAAAGTCGACGACGAGCTTTTACAAAAGTATTATGATCAAGTAGAACAAATGCGAATGCATGTCAATACAGTTAAAATTTTGGAAAAATACAGTTTATTCTTCACTCCAACTCAAATAAAAGATTTAAAGAATGAAAATACCACTGAAGAGCAGTTCACACTCTTTTTCAAGCAGCTTGGTCAATGTGCTTGCAAAATGTTAGTACACGTATATCTACTTACATCATTTTACCTTATGAATATTCAGAAATTAAATTATTATATTCTTTTAAATATTTTATAGCAATAAAAATCAAGCAGATTGGAAAATCCTTTTACTCGACATGTTGGAATTGCAGCGACTTCTATTCCCGAATTTTAGTTCGGAAGATTGTTTCAAGGTATTGTTTCAAACGTTGTTTTTATTGTACACGAATATTCGATGCTTTGTTTCTAGTCCGGCATACTTTTATATTCTCTGTTGCAGATTTACATCTACAGCATACTGCGAAGTGGGTCCAAGGAATTTGTCATGCTTGCACGTGAATTTTTCGAACAAGAGCCATCGACAGGAACAAATCCTAACCGAACCATATCCAAATATTCTTCATCTTATGATCTTTACATTTATCAAATTCCATACGACGAAGCGCTGGAGATGATATTAGATGCTGCCCTTCTAAGTTTTGATTCCGCTTCCAATTATTCCGATCCGGATATGGATCTGTGCCGAACGTGCCTTCATCTTATTCGATGTTCCAAGGAAATATCCGTCATAAAATTGTTTGACCTGATGGACGCCGTGAAGATACTTAACAAGGATTTCAATATGACTATTTTGCCTCAGGCAGTTCGTCACAGTCGAGACAAAAGGGCAATTTTGAAAAATGCCATGGAAAATGTACCTTGTGGCTACAGGAAATCAAAGCACTTACAAAGATTGGCGGTGGTACTTCAAATTGATGATTTAACATTGACGGAATCTGATTGCCTCATATTGGACATGGTTGGTGAAGCCGCAATGCTGGAACGAGACATCAAATTTTGTCTTCAGATTTGCCAGAGTATCTTAGCAAAAGGTTATCATGCTGGATGGAAAGTGCTAGTATATGTAGCCGAAACAGAAAAAGAGCTTCCAACGACTGAACTTGATCAGGAAGGTAGACTGGCCTTTATTAATTACGCTTTGAGGTTTTGTCCTCCTGAAGAATTGCTCAACGTACTAAACTCAAAGTGAGCGTCATAATTTGTCTCTTTTCGTCTTATCTCTTTAATAACTATTGAAGACTAAATAATGAATGTATTGACATGTTTGTAGATACCTTGTGGAAATTCGAAGCTTGGAATCCCGAATTTTAGAAATGACTGCTTCGCAAGAAAATTCGTGGAATGACGACAATTCCGTAAGTGCTGATCAATGATCAATATTTACCGATTCTTGGAAAATGCATTCATTATTGAATTTAATTTAATATGAATTGTTTAAGTATAACAGCTAAAAATGCATGGAATTTGTTTCGTTGTGACTAGGTTACCGAAGTAGAAGAAGAGAAACAAGAGATTCCGAAAGTCGAACCCAGGAAGTTGCAGCTGCCGGGATTTATTGGTTCAACTGCCAAGTAATATCTAATTTTCATTAATAGTAATTTCATATTACGAAGCAAGTTCAGTTGCAAGTTGCATAGAACTTTTCATAAGAATTCATTGAAATTGTTATACATTATTTCAGCAAATTTATTAACCCACTGAATGATGTGGCCAAAGTATTTACTGGTGGAATAGAAAAAATATTAAAGGAGTCTGATTTAGGGGAGGCTCTTTCATCGTACAAAGAACCAGTACAATTAGGAATAGAAGTAAGATATATTCGCTGTCTTTACTGTTTCATTAATAGTATTTTGTGAACGTAACATATTTCATAAATACAATTTCCGAATTTCAGAGCTGCAAGTTTGAAGAAAGTGTGGATGATTTGCGTTGCAGAATGGATGCTTTGATTGAATTGAAGGAAGAAAATGAAGCTTCGGATATCACAATGGAACTCGAATTTGAAGACTAAACAAGTATAAAGTACAAGTATGGTAACGTTATAACGTTACAATACTTCCAGTGAATGTGGTTTCAGCAGAAATGTGTTATCACAATGTTTAAGCCTTAAATTTAGACATACATTAGAAAGACGAAACCTTGTGATATTATTGAAAATAAGAATTTGGATGTCGCTAGTCAAATCACGCTATATTCGTTGTTGTCTTCTCACCTTTCAATTTCAGAGTATTGGAAATTGTAATCTAAAATACCAATTTGTGAACCGATGAATGAGTGTGTAATTTGGTTAGTTATAGTCTACATGGAAAATTACTAAAAGTAGAATTATATGAATTATATCACAACATGTAGCTGTTTTTAAAGTGATGATTATAATGGTGTATAAGCATTGTTCCGTGATGTTATCAGTTATGCATAAACGTTGATACCCTTCTGTACATGATTGTCAATGGTCCAATTTTATGTCAATGTCTAATTTATTGAGGTTTTCAATAAACACAGTTAAAACATTTTGTGTCAGAATTGTTTAAAATTCTTAATTATTAAACAAAATTTTGCTTTCAACGTTTTATGTAGATTTTAAAAGGACAGTCCAAAAACAATTATTTACGGTGACATTATAATGCTTCTATGCTGTGAAAGAAGTTGTATCTAGTTGACTAAATAGATTGACTTCCATGTTTACATTGCACAGTGCACTGAAATTATACAGCGTACATGTCAGTCGTGTCGCATTAGAAGAAATTAGCGAAACCTCATGTAACAACAACGATTTACATGCTTGCGCTTATTAACGTCAGGGCTGAGCGAACCAAAAAACTTCGTGACCCCTTCACCGGTTTTGTCAATTTGTAATGCTTTGTGTTGTATTGTCAATTTGCACTACGAATCCAAGCGCAAAAGAAAACAATGCGTCCATGAGAAAGGCTCTGAGCAAAGTCAACCCTATGCTCTTTTCATTGCAAAACTATCCTTTCAAGCTCAGGGTACCTGGATTCGACTTAAACAATCCGACAAACGAGAAAACTTCACATTCCTATCGTCTGATTTGTTGTTGAAAAATAGTAATGTCTCTGAAGACAGACTATACGGTTACGTGGACAAAGTGCCGGAGCTACCTGTGGCGTAAGAAAGGTTAAAGAAAGGGTCAACTTTTCTTGGAAAAATGTGGAAGGATTAGAGACCCTTTAAACGCACTCGATTCTAAAAAAGACAGCGTTCAATGGTCAAGTGCAAGCAATGTCATACTATGTAAACCAAATGTAATGCTTATGAGCCAAGTGCAAGTGGGCTGCAAAAACTAAACATTCGCATTCGTAAAAAACCACAGCATTCACAGTATTTTAATCAATATACAGTTTTCAGTACTTTGTAAGGATGATCAGGTTTTCCAATAGCTATTGCAATGATTACAGATGGTTCCATTTTATAAGTTAGACAGCGTATGCTGGTTTCGTATTTATTATTACAAATTGGCAAAACCGGTGAGGAGGTCACAACATTTTTGGTAGTCCTAAGTTGCTGACGTCAGAGTGCAAATCACTGTTGCTGCACCATGATGAGGATACAACACCTAATAGCAATAAAAAAAAATCTGGCTTAGGGCTCTCCCAACTTTTGATCTCAGGAAAAGCCCATGTGAAAAACCATGTTATGTTTTTGTGATGACGATGACGTACGTAAGTGCTTTGGTCTTCAGTGTCTGAGCTACTTGCATCTTTAGCGGATGATTTTCTTACAACTTCCTAGTACAAATCCGTACAGTTAACGTATATTTACAGGACGGACGTTGCTTTGGAATTGGGATCTCATTTTCAGTACGTAGGACCCTCGTCATATTGTCTTGCAGTGCTGAAAAGAAAGTAGCCTTTCTTAACAATGGCACTGATTGATATTGTAAGCTGGTATACAGCAACCGACGACATTAAAGAAAAAGCACTGGCACAAGTCATGCAAATTGCGATAGCGTATGTAAGTAAAGTATACATAGTACAGTATGAAACGCAAACCTTTAGTGCCTTTAACGCTGCAAACGACGATAGAATACGAGTCCGTCCGTCCAAGTCCACAGCTAACTGGTTTGACTAAGTGAACTTCATTGACTGTTTTAAAAAGTAAGGATATGTGCACACACATGCACTTCTTATGTGACCTGCTCATCTTCCATTTCCTTTTCATGCCCACATGGTCAAGTTTCTCTTTATATCACTGCCAAAGACATCTGGAAAAGGTCAATTGAGCATTGCATTTAGTTGAATAAAATGCATTCCATCACAGTTCACATTCTTCACATAATGACAAAAGTAGAAAAAGGTACCCTCTGAACAAGTCTGTCCAGTGTGTTCCAGTACGTACACATGCACTAACTCTGAAGCTTAATATGTACTGATGCTACATTGATTTACCATCGAATGAAAATGTATAACTTTTTTTCTAGAAAATCTGACAGTTTGTGTACTTGTGAATTGAGGTGTCATAACTTTAGCCTCAAAATTAAGTATGATACTGGAAAGACGTCATTCAAACGGTGTTACATTGTTTTACTAGTTGGTATGAAAGCGAATACTTGGTCACGTTATCCGTTAGTGTATCATGCGGAATCTTAGAGAATGAGATTATTAAGTGCATGTTGTTGCTGATAAGGCTACACGGTGCATCGCTTCATGAAAAAGGAGGTGATTGTTGAATCATGAGATAGTTGGACAGCTCATCCTAACATTCACACGCACATTCTGCATTCTTTAAAGTGTATGAAAAAGTCGACAGTTAGAGTTGAGTTGCAAAGACGAAAGACAAGATGACTTGGTTCCGTAGTCCATCGTGGACAGACAGCCGGCTCCCAAAGTATATGATGGTGACGATCATCTTGCTCACAGCCCACTTCCATTCTGGTTGAGGCCAAACTCTCGTCTACTGGTCATTTGAGAAACTTTCTAAGACGTGAAGCCTCAAGCTCTTGTTGCAGTTTCCTAGTTTTTTATATCGTGTCTTTATATTCACAAACGCACTAACTTGGTCCTTTTGATTCTCTTTCAAGGCATTTGGAGTGCATAACAAAAGTGAAGCATCGTGAAACGTGGTTCGGCTATTACAGTTTATTATGTTTTGTGTTGTCTTATGAAAACCGACAAGCTTTCATTTTTCTGACGTAGCCTTATGTGAGCAATATACTGGTGTCAAATTTAATTCTTTGCATACCCAAAAGCAATTCCGATTAAACGCCGATGCTGGACATTAACATTGTACCAGCTAATTGCGCGACTTTGGAACATGTACCATAATAAATGTGATTTATTGTGCGGAATTTCCTAATTGTTATTTTTGAGAGAGCATTATTTGATTTGGATCGGATTGGGGAATGACGCCTGAAGAAGTGGGAAAATGATGAAAGCGTGGCAAATGTGAGAAAAACCTGTACTGCATTCAAACACTAGTGTTATGAATTGTGACAGATGCTGTTTTAAAGGATAGTAAATTCCGATCCAGATTGACTCAGTGAGTTCACATGAAGAAATCATAATAAGCATAAAGTTGAACAAAAAAAGTGGCATTTCCAGACAAGTGTTGCGTTGCGGTCATTGATGTTCCAGGTAAAACAAGGACTAATGTTTTTATGCTGTAGCTGTATAACATGATAACATGTATTTATACTAATTTCATGTGTTTCATCTTGTTTATCACTTTTGCCTTCTTATATTTACTACACTGAAAACAAATTTCCCTTTACGTTATTTAGAATGTACACTATTATATAGCTCAACATGATGAGATTGCGGCTGTATACATATATCTTAATATTTAGTTTCAATTTGGCATTTTTATAATTAATATGATATAAATAGGATCAGAACATTTAAGAAAAAACAGGGTCATTTTGCAAAGTCTGGCACGGTGGCACACTGATTGAAGATTCTTCATCTTTTACTGCATGATCAAGAACGGTAGTTAACCTGTCCATGCAATGAAAAGTAGGCAGCCATGAAGACAGCATTGTAAACAACTTTTTGCCACATCCAGATTTGCATTGAGTAGAATGTTCTTAAGTATTACATATGTTAAACCGGGGGAGGTTGCTAACGGGACAATGTAGAGCCCACGGCACTGTTGTCAATGACGGAGTCACTGCATTCCCTCCACAACTAATGCCGTATTGCAAAGTCTATTCATTTCTTTCGTCTGTTGCAAAGACTAGGTTGACCACTTCTCAGTTTTTTGCTTCTTTCTATATGAGTAAGACTTATAAAAATGGGTTTACAATTTTATAACATTATTTTTCCACTGGTCAGGTCCAAAAATGTTGCTTATAGTGTTATTTGATCGTACAACGTCCAATTTCGTCCGCCGTGAAATGCGCTGTCTATTTGTTTTAAGCCCAGGCTTAAATGTGTAAGGTACCGGAAGCATGACTGCACTTGAAAGCTATCTTACAATGTGACACGATGACAGTGCAACATGAAATAAGCAAACTATAGAAAAGCCTGCTCAAGACATTTGCTAAAAAGGTATTTTGTCCTAATCGGTGCATTTTATACAATGCAATTATATGAATGAATGGCTTTCGTATAAATATACTTCAAGATGAATGTGATGAACGTGAACTATGAGTATGCCATCTTGCCATCACCCCATAGGAATCACTTGTGAGTCACTGTGGAAACTTGCACATTCAGAACTTTGGAAAAAGACTTCTATTTACGGAAACTGAAAATGACCCTCACACTTAAACTTTAGAAGTCCTAGTTCAAATGTGAACAAGGAAAACGCTGATAAAATAAGTAAATCGTTTATAAGAAAGTTTCACTTATGCTCCCGTTATGCTGTGAGCTGTAATGATCTCTTTAAGCTTTCGTTGTAAGGATGTGTTCGCACCATAAGCGTATATGCTTGAAATTATGTTAATCGGATTATGATTTTGAAGTGCCAGTTGTGCCAGCCGGCCTTATAAAGTTATCTTAAGAATATGTATACGCTGGTATTTGGGAATACAAGAAGCGAAGAATGAAAGCGAGATGCAATTGTGCCAAAAGTGAATGAGCAGCAGAATAGCAATATCAAATTCCCACAACAATTGCCACCATCGGAAGGCTTCATAAAGAATTTATATGAGACGAAGTTTAATCGCAACTTAAAAATTTCAAGGGAATCTTCCTTTTGTGCCCCTTTTTTGAATTTGCATGAGAAAGATGCATAATCACATTGCTACCGGCAGCGGAATCATATTTTTTTGTATAAATTTCCTTTATTTTGAATACAAAAGCCTGTCATTGCTCGCAAAAGAATGGTGGCAATGTAGTTAATATAGTGATAGTAGGTACTAGATTTGTGGTATATAGGTACTTTTTGCACTTTACCACTCTTCCGGTTGTCAAAAACAGCAGGAGAATGCATGAATGAAATACAGCATGACATGCAATCACAATAAAATTGACTATACTGTCCCACCGTTCTTTGAGCTATGCACATTTTCACTTGCATTGATGTAAATTATGTGTTTATCACTTTTTTTGAAGAATCATAATATCGCAAGATTGTAATATATATTACACTATGAATGGGACGAATCCTGCAAATTTGCTTTATGATAATGGCCAACACCATTGACACAAAAAAATAGTTGTGCTATTATTAAAGGTTCAGTTTAAAGCTGGAGGTCGGATCCAAGTGAAGTACTTAATTCATAATTTCAGATTTAAAAACTAATTTGCTATTGTTATGTGATACAGGTTCACTTATGATTCCGTTTGTAGTCCGGACGACTGGTGATTTGAGATTTTTGTGTCAGCAAATGGAATTTTTCTTGTTGCAAACAAATTATAAATTGCGTGTACCAAATTGTTCATGAAGAAGAAAAGCAGCACAAACAAAAGAAAACCAACATCACCACTGTAGAAAATTCAAAATATATAAATATTGTTACTTCATCATCTCATGTTCTTCGTCAACATCATCATGTACGTTTTGAAGAGAGCATTTGGCCGTCATGGACTCTTTTGTGCGACGCATCCTTGGGAGATCATATTGGCAGGCCTCATTTTGCTCATCTGCGGTCTCAGTTTTGGAGGATCAACACAGCAAGACCAATGGAGAAGACATGCATCGCAACAACAGAATTGTTTCGTGACTGAAACTTCATCATGTTCTTCAATCCCACAAAAGGTGATTGATCAACTCTTTATTTCACCAACTTATGGCAACAACGGAAAATATAACAATGAATTACGGTTAATGGTTGCTCACTATGTAATAGTGTTGCGTTACCGATGAAACTTATTTTTACTGAATGAAAAAAATATGATAATTATTACTATTATTTTCAATTGTTAGCGAGTTGATGTACAAAATGATGACTCGGAGCTCGTCGTAATGACAATAATCCGGTCCATTGGTCTCTTGTATGGTTTCCATCAAATGAGAACTTTGAAGCAAATGGGAACAAAAGACAGTTTAGGTACGTTCAACCTGCCGTTACTTGTATATAATCATGTTAATCTGGATAAGCGACTTAAAATAGAGGTTTACTCCAAAGTAAGAATTTTTGCATGTTTAAAATGATTGCTTCATAGCAAAAACACGCTTTGCATGTCTGAAAACGCAACGGACCTTTTGTTCCTAACACACTGTTGCTTCATGGAGCATGTTACTAATATTAGGACTATTCAAAAAGGGCATTCCTTCGATTACTGTCATAACGAAAGGCAAGGGAAAATTAGCTGGAATGTGTGTAGTCAATGTCAAACGAGTCATTC
>JABASF010000300.1:0-48205 GCA_019776145.1 Harlomillsia oculata | reverse complement strand
AAGATTTCTGCTATATTTGAAACGAGTTTCGGTTTTTATGAGGGGATTGGGGGCAACCTGACAATTCGTTATTTACTATACTTTAAGAAATGCCTAATTTTAAACTAGTATGTACAATATCGAAACTAGAATTATGTGTAAAGTACGCCCAAGCGTTAATTCCCAGTTGGATTGACACGTCACAAATTATCTTCCATGAGAGACTTCTCATCACACAATGGGAGAAGTCAAGGATCTCAAACCTCCAAAAAACATATATCCAGACATAAATCTGGGATGTGATGAGGCTGCGTAGGGCGATGATGTTGTAGTCAAACGACGTATTTTGCAACTGGTGAGATGCGTGTAGGATCAGTAAACGAGCCATGATCTGATTTTGTCTAGGAGTGTGTGTATGAAACGTATTGCAAACGCAGTCCAGATGTGAAAGGTTGCAAACATCACAGAAAAGAGCAGAAAGGCGAAATTCCAAAAATGCTTTTTCCTCCAAACACCTGCAGTGAGCATATAATTTCGTTTTGGCAAATGTTCTCCTTCTCTTGTACGAGGTAGAGTGTATAACCCACTGCCCACAGAACAAAAATGCCATAAGCCTCATTTGCATGAGATTTTTTTGTGTGTGTGGTGGCATATCCAGTTTTTGACCCGTCAAAAAATGTAGACTATATACTTCAACCGACACTTCTCATTTAAGCTCAGCCAGGAGCTAAAAAGAAACGTCTTTAGAAAATTGTAACACCCACACAACAACTCGGTGGTGATCACCTCCAGAAGATCATGATGTAACCATGTGTTCATGCATCACAACACAAAGGATAGGGTTATTCAACCATTTCAAACCTCAACCTGCGGCTTCAATGAAAACCAATAGAGAAAACATCTCTGAAAAAATAAAACCCAGACAAAAAACTAACATTTGACTTTGACTGGGTTTTATTTTTTTGAAACAATTCCTTTTTATTGCTTTTTTCGTTTTTTTTCCACCGATTACGATTTCCTCGTTTGCAAAAAGGCAAGATGACTAGTTGACCATAAAAAATCGACATTGCCTATGCCTATCCGCATAATCATTAACTAGTCACTTCTTCGCAAATATTTATTATACACATTTTTATCTCCTTTTCCTCACAAAGACAAACATTCCAAAAAGGAAAAAAGGTAAGATTACAGACGAAGATAGTCCAACTGGAAAGATAAAGCCCCAACTCGATATTACAAGAGACATTGTACAGCAAAGTCAAGCAAGCTACAAAAAAACGGTGATATTTCAGGTTTGACTTTGACGTTGACACTGTCATTGTAAATGTGACTCTTTTGGTAACCTTGTCAGTGAAAGTAGCAAGTCATGCCAGGCCATCAACAATGTTTAGACGAAGGAGAAACAAGAGGGAAAGAAGAAGAAGAAGACACGTCTCTGGACCTGAACACTGGAACATTTGGAAGGTTGGAACACCCGCCCGTCCTGCATTCCTTCATTGATTCTTTGACAGAAGATACATGAATGGAATTTAAGGAAAAGAGCAATCTCACACCTTTGAGATAACAACTTGAGCATGTGTCTCTCTCGTCTCACGATCCGTGTTGGGAGATCATCTCCATTCTCTTGTTTTGCATTGTTACTATAATACACATTGTGTATATGGAAGCACGGCTTTTATTGCCAATCAAAATGATACGGATGTTTATAGAACACACAGTCAACAACATGCTAAATGCACTGAGACTTCCCTAATACATTGGATTTTTCTGTTTTTTTTTATTCAAATCTTCAAACCTTCTTCTCTCTCGTTTGTGTACACTTTGAGTCATGAAAAACATTTGAGAGAAGAGCAAGCAAACACAAAAAAAGGAAAGAGAATAGTAGAGGGAAAACGATATTGTCCCAAGTTAGTAGCTGCCAAAGCAGCTTCTTCTTCATTCAAGAATTGAAACATCCATGTTGAAAGTTTAGGATAATGGAAAGGCTCCAAGGAGGAGTGGGCACCCGAGGGAAAGTCATTTGGGCGAAAGCATGCCCCATTTCTTTAAGAAAGAAAACCATTTACTCACTCTCAAAATACTACATCTATTTCGTTTTTGGAACGATGGGACTTTTCGGGATGTCACTATCCTTTTTTTGCCCTTATATGGAATATAATATAACTACGCAGAAAATTCACAATGATTCACTCGTCGTCGTCGTCGTCCTTGCCTTTGTACAAACTACGGCTTTCTCTCTCTACTTAATATTAGAACGTTGTTCATTCGTCCACAAAATAGTATTACATTTATTGCGTTTCAGATGTTTGCATGAATATACGCTGTGGAGGACAAGAAAAGCGAAATGATTGATGACAATAAGGCTGCTTGCGTCCACACTTTTCCCAAGCGCATTGACCAATAAATCCATTATAAAATCCAGGAAGGAAGATAAGGACAATCGAACATTGACCACATAAGTGGACACAAGGACAACAACAATAAAGTCAATATCTAAATGCTCATTGCTAGTTCCGTTCCAGATGGGATTAATGAAAACGCAGTCGCACAGACCGTTTGAGCTTTACGATGTCGGTGTTTTTCAAAGTGCGTGTATTGTTAGCATATGAATTACTCATATTGGCCGGGGAGTAAATCGAGTAAATCTCAAATCTGACATGGTAAACATGGACGAGTTCATATTGTGACAGGAAAAAAACACAAGGCGTGTGTGTATTCATACATGTGTCATTTTTTTGGGTGTAATGGATATAATGGAAGGCGATTTTCCCTGAGGTTGGAAAGGCAGCCGGCCGGACTTTGGAACTGTGAGAGACTGATTCATTGTTACAGCCTGTATTTCATTTGTCCAGACGTTTTTGGAAGTGGGAATGACAAGGTATGGATGAGAATGTGGTGATCAGTGGTGGAAAAGGGAATGAAAAGTCTTTGTTGACCTCGTTGTCGACGAAGGAGACATGAACTACTTGGAAAAGGCAACAGCGACTTCCTTCCGGCTGAAAGGCAGACAAATACATAATAGCAAGGAATGCTCACTTGTATTCTTACATATGCGCTCATGTGTTGGAGCGGAGCCAATTGATGTGTGAAACTGGGGAAAAGAGATGCCTAAGATGCAAAAAGCTTTGTGTTGTTGTGTTGGAGCAGTGATGATTTGAAACTCATAAAAGGATGCTACGCGTTGCAAAAGTCGACATGGGGTGTTGTGGGTGCCACCGTGACGAGGACGAAGTTACAAACACCCCAAGAAAAATCCCGATAAAAACTTTTTTGAAAAGAGAAAAAAACGAGGTCTTTGCCAAGAAGTCAGTCATCGGACGCGTTCACGTTCCGTCGTTGTCACATTCCCAATTTACTAGCGGTGCGGTGTGTTGCTGAGCTGAAATTACATGATGACATAATAATAGGCATCAAAATGTATCACATGAAGGCTTTTTGAGACCTTCCACCCTTTGAGACATCCAGGAACGACATGCCGGAAAAGCTGGCCGGGACAATAACAAAAGTCTTCTTGAAGCTCTTTAATAGGTCGATTAATGACAACCGAGTGGCAAAACTAAGTGGCATGCCTTTCCCTGCTCCTTTGTCACTGCTCAACTGACTATGTCTTATTGCTCTCTCTGCTTTTGACTCTGGCGGAAAATATGGGCGGAATGATGTTCTTCCTTATAACTACTCTGGTAAGCTTCAAAACTTCATTGGGGCATTACGTCGTTAGGAACCCTCTCTCTCAAATATCTGGCGTTAATTGCCTTCCAGCACTGTTTTGCATGTCCTCCGTCCGCGAGTTCATCCCGGGTTTTCCCGTTTCGGGTACTCTAATACTCTTCCGTCTCTGCTTTACGATCTGGTGATACTTTTGGTGTCGACATCGTCGACGACCAAGATGACTTCTTCATCCTTCTCTCTGTTGTCATCCTTTCTTCTTTGAGTCTCTCAAAGCTGGAACAGAGCGTTGAAATGGACGACAGACGACACACTCCGCAACAACCCCGGGAATTAGCTCATGCCGAGGAAACAAAAGATGTAAAGACGTGTCATGATCATTAACGAGTGAAGATACTTCTCATTTAACATGATCTATGATTTGTTAAGGTTCTGACGACAAATTAAGCTTGCGACTTTCTTTTTCTCTCAAAGAATGGGAAATGCAAACAACAAAGCCTATTTTGCGCATCTCATGCTTTTGACGCCTTTGTTTTCATTTTATTCCCAAAAATAAAAACATTTAAAAATAAATAACAAGACCATTTTTGTGAATTTAAGATTCCCATATTCCCATTCCCATTCATTTGCCCTTGTTTTTAAGAACATTGAAGACGTTGTGAGTCAGAGACAAAAAAGAGTGAGTCATATCTCGTCCCAGTTTCCGTTTCACCAAATAAGAAATGAACTTTGTGGCTTGGTTCGTTGGCTTGAGGGAATGCGAATGACTAGACGTGACTACTTTGCCATTCTACATAATGGAAAACGCCAATATTGGCAATATCGTTTTTTGGACTTTACATTTCTAATTTGCTTAGTAATGCACTCAAAAGATAAGGTTCAAGTGGGCAGACGAGACGCAGACGAGGAAAAAAAACGTCGAAAATGCTATCCGAAGACTTGCGAGGTGGAAACCAGTTAAAAATATAACTCATCGTCAGTGAATGAGTCAATTTGGACGGAATTATATTATCGTTATTTGAAGGGGATGACGTGATGTTGTTGTCATCTGCGTATATAGTCTGATTGTGTTAGAAACAAAAGGATGTTTTTTAGGTACTGCCAAAATGTACCTTGCGAAAAATCGTTGGTTGTTTCCATTCACCCTTTTTTGCAAAAAGAGTTTTGTAGGCGACAGAGATGATTACAAGAGATATAGATGCAGTTTGGTCGAAAAAGTACCCAAAGTGAAACTGAGAGTCGTTGTAGGAGGAACCACCGAAACATGTTATAAGAGTGTAAAGGCGATGAATAGGTTTTTGGATAGTCGTCCTAGTCCTGCAAAGTACCTACGGACCACAGACTCGCACCCCGAAAAGGGGACTTTATATCAGGAAGATGCGAAATCACAAAAAAGAGCCGACAATGTGGCGCCGAAAATATCGACAAAGACCCCGGAGTCTGCGAATTGGGACAAATATCATAGTCTGAAGCATGGGAACGTTGTGGAGAAGAGTCCGGAGTCTCCGGAGAAGCAAGTTGTACAGTAACGGAACGGGAACGTATAAAACTGACTCCTACAATCAAAAGGGGAGCAAAAGGAAAAATTTTACGAAGTAAAAAAACATTTTGCCCTCCTCCCTCGTAGGATTTCGGTCTTTTCGGTCCACACACACAGACACAAAGTCTACTTCCGCAAAGCACATTGACTTATTATTTGCTCTGGCTCGTGTTCCGTCTTGCGTTGCAACGTAAACAGCCACACAAGATGAAGCTTTCCATATAAGAAATCTGACAAATTTTGATTTTCACTTCACAGTTGTGTCTGTTCCTGTCCAACAACACAACAACCTTCACAATGCAATTCTTCCGCAAACAATCCAAACCATCAAAAATTACTCTCGCAAAAATTTATCTTGCGTAATATTATCTGTTCTCACCGGAAACGGTGCTATTTTTAGATAAAACTATGAAATAAAAAGTCCCAAATTACCAGACCATTCTCATCATCACATGATATGATAGCAAAAATTATCGTCGCACCTCGCCCCTGAAAACAAGTCTGTTCAGCTTCCCGCACTACGCATTTTGAGCAATAATGGCTCATTGAGCAATAATTCAGGAGTAACATGGGACCACACCATTCATTAAAATGTCCACAGCCATTGTTGTTGTTGCTGTTGAATGGCAAATCAATACTTGGCCACAAGATCATCCTGATTTTCCCCATATTCGTCTCATCATGACGAAGAAGGTGTGCGGAGGATTTGCGTGCAAACTGCAAACGTATAATTTCTCCTTCTCTCCTGTGTGCTGTATACAGGTTTTGAATATCTCTCTAATGCTTATAGTATTAAATTATTTCATGGAGTTGAACAAGGGAAGCATTAATGCATTGTCGTCGTCGTTGTCGACAACGCTGCGTTTTGTTCGGGGTTTTGGAAACCCTGGGCTTTGCTCCAGACTTGCCAGACAAGACGAGATTTTGCAGTATGCAGATGTGTGCGTTAACTGCCAGTTTTCCCCGTGAGATCAGATGGGTTAGTAAATCACTCGAGCGTGCTCATTGACCAAATATGTACCTGTTTTAAATCCAAGAGGATCAAGCTAGCCTACAGCTGAGAGATGAGAGAAGCCCTTATTTCGTCTCTCAAATGTGCATAAGGGTGAATAAACTAAGGAGAAGCTTCGTCTGCACACCTACACACATTTCAACCTCTTTTATATTATTCGTACAAGTCTTGTATTCAATCTGCAATGCACATTCATTAAAACAACAAGAGGAACGTAACAGTATAAAAAAGTTTTTGATAGAAGACTCACTAATGATAATATTATCGAACAAAGAGCAGGTTACTGATCAAATTCTGTCTCATATACAAAAAAATACGAAACTAACACACAACACACTTACTTTTCGACAGTTTTTGACTTTCTTGTTGTCTCACAAGGCTCTTCAATATCTTCAATCAACAAGGATGTGAAGACGATGCACTCACGCGACTTTTACTTATGACATCGTCTACAAAAGTTGAATGAAGCACGCTTCGCTACTGCTTCTCAAGATGGTAATTTACTACTTTTTTTCTCATCTGCTTACAATTTCCTAATTTTTGTCATCCGAAAACCTTCTTTTCGGAAAAACCATGTGACAAAGGAAGAGAGTACAATTTATAGTATCTTGGGAGATTTTGTGAGCACGCAATCGTTTTTGCAAAAACTTGGGTTGAAACATATTTGGTGAGCTACTTGTAGTAGTAATTGACAAATTTCCTTAATGGAAATGTAAAAAGATTACAAATTATAATGTAGTTAGGGGTTAGGGAACAGGTGAAGTTGTGAGCTTGACCTTTTGTAATTGCAGGTGAAGACACAAAAAGGAATTGAAGCTGTGAAGGTATTTAGCATAAAGACATAATATGAGATCACATGTGGAGGAGAGAAGGAGTTTGCGTACGATGGACGATGGACTTGATTGCGGACGGCGTGATGGCCAAAGGGTTCGTCAATTTACTACTAGTCAGTGGACGAAACAGTAGGACGGAGGATGAAAGGTTTGCATGTTGTTACTCAGATGAGAATGCCATGTTAGGGAAAGACTTGACATTTTCACTGAACGAGACTTTGCCACTTCAATCATGTGTAGCACAGGATTCAAAAGAGATGATGTTTGTGCCACAGCTTCCAACAGTCCCATTCAGACAGTGGACCAGACGCAGAAATATAAAAGGCAATGTAATGCAAATGGGAATGGCAAAAAGAACTCAAAGGCAAAGGAACGGAAAAGCAAAAGCGTCGTCTTCGTCGTTATTGTTGTCAGCTGAAAAATGTGTTGGTGTCCATGTATGGCTATATTATCTGTGACTCGGAAAAAGGAAATTTAATTGCCGACAAGAAACACTACCTCCGTTGAATCAGTCAGGACGTGTTTTCATACAAACTGGATGTGCTCGAACAAACTGACAAGGAACAACCCGCCCTGCTGATTCTATAGTTTTGGGCCCAGCCTCAGCCTTCCATCCTCCACCTCCACGCCGATTTACCGGACTCAATTTATAGTTATGGTTCTGGAAAATGCTCCTTTCGAGTTTTTGGAGTCGCACACCTCTCATGTTCTTGGCACATTTGTCCAATCCTAATGAAAATTACCATTAACACCTTGACTTTACTTTCATTCCCGGCTCAAAATGCTTGTTGAGCATGACAGGTCGAAAACGACTCGAATGGCAAATTGGGCGAATTGTGCACGCATTACAGCCAAATTGATTGACTCCCTGTATAATCATCATTTTTTCTGCTCTTTTCAAAATGTGAGAAAACCTGAAGGTTTTTTTGAAATCACGTTATGCTGCATATGCACGCTTATGCACTATCGAAATACAAATAAGGAGCGATAAGTCTTGACGTCTTGATATGCACTTTTTACACTCTCCTTGCAAGCATTTGCATTGTGCACCAATCAACCAAGTGCATTTTTGAAGGGACAATGAATGAAAAGTGAAATTGAATGCATCGCATTTTCAAAGAGTGCATTAATTTTTGCGTGGGATGAACGCGACCAACGTTTGCAAGTGCTTACATGACGTGGTGATAACGTGCATCCAGAATTTTTTGGGGAAAATATTGCCATAAATGTAAATACTAAACATAAAATCAGATGTGAACATGGAGTTTTGTGAGTGAGTGAGGATTGGGAGTTTTTTTTGGAACAACTGAAAAGACGAGGGAACGAAACAATTTACTACAACCGTATAATTAGAAAAGCAAAGAGGAAAACCGGGAAGGCTTTTTGGACTTGAGACGGGACGTCAAGGGCTTTTGTGAGAGATTGGGATGCAAAAAGCCCAAAAGGTTTCTGAAGACAAAATGCAAAGGATTAGTGGATGTTGGAAGATGAAGCAGAGTGAGTGAGTGAGTGTCGGCGTCGGCATGCCGCGGGATGTTTTACTAAATATCTTCTACTCTGTCGTCCTCCCTTCTTCATTTGTCTTTCGGGGTTTCAAATCATCATTTTTGCCACATTGCACACTTCATAAAAAGGGTTTCGCCATGTCTCAAAATGCCCTTTTGTCTTTCTTATTGTCTCTCAAGGATTTTCTGCTTTCTCACCCTTCAAGAAGAATGTTCCGTCGTTTTTGCCATCTACGAAAAAACCCCCTTGACACTTTACTTTTACAGTTTCCTGTGTCGGACGACGAAGACGGGTAATGAAAAATGACTGTCTTCCGCAGGTCAAGATCATTTTCAAAAAATCCATTAGTATCAGTTTCAACTTTTTTCTCCCTTTCTCCTTTTCAAAATCAAGAAACGATTATGTTTGGTACGATTATAAATAAATGAACCCTTTAAGTTTTCCAATTGAATTCATCACATTAGTTAAAATTCCGGATGTCTCAGCAAAAATTCCTTAATGTCTTCCCAAAGGTAGGGAATGACACATTTTGTGACTGGTTTTTAAATGCCCATTCAGCAACCTGTGGCTGACTTTTTGATTCCGCGCTCGCTCCTGTCTGCCTCAAGTGTGGATGAGATTCTCAACTTTTTTTGACTCGGGTGTATGTCAAGCCTTAAAAGCTTTTGTCTTCTCCAAGTTCTGAACGATTAGCATACATGACATTCCGATTTGCACTCGGCAATGCTCCTGCTTCACCGCACGGCCCAATTTGCATTCATGAGGGAAAAGGAACATGCCAAAAGGTGTGTTTGATTTCTGGAAGGCTTCATTTCCTTTCGTCCTTTCCCTTTTGTCTTACACAACAATGAAGGTTATCGACCAAGCAAATCTTAACAATTGTACTACATGAACATGAACCAAAAAGGGACTATGAAAAAAAATCCTTTATGAAAAGGAGCAAAGGAACAATCAGATTCCCCCAATGAAGCAATGCAATCTGAGTGATTGTGTCTGACTGACTTTAGTTTTCGAGTCGATGTCGCTTCTGCTTCTCGTCGTCGACAACGTATTTGTACGCACGCACACAGACAACATTGTATAGTACACGCATAAAAACGTCTTCGTTGTTAAGAATAAAAAAAGTCTTAACATTATTTCCGTCCGTGAAGACGTCGCAGGTCTCGTCTTGTGTGTTTCATGCAACTTTGACACACATACGAACACGGAAACTTTTTATCGACGAAAAATTTCCTCCGTTATCGGTTACAAGGTAAAGGGATGCCCTTACATAGGAAAAAAAACCTCCAGTCATCAAATAACCCTTTTATCAATTTTGGATTTTGGAAGTGGGTGCTTGATCCTATAGTCATATAAAGCATGAGGTTCACGCATTGTATCGTCGTAAAAAACGAGCAAATGATATTGTCATATCGTCACTTTTTCGCAGTCAAGTGTACGAGAGGATAGGAAGGATTCTTTATATTATGTCCAGTGTCCATTCAGCAAATAGACAAATACGTACAAGAAATTGTTGTCCTGTTTCGATATCACAATCACTACACACACTCAGAGACACTCACGCGTATTACAAAAAGTCTCATCGTTCACAAAACCAAAAAGGAATAATGTATTTTACGCCAGCAATGAGAGCCATTGACCAAAGAAGGGACAACAAAGCATGACAATGTTTCAGAGTTCCACGTGTCCTCATCACACAAATGTCTCCATTCATCCTTTCAGATGTTGTGAGAGACACGTAACATTTTGTGAGCAGCTCAGAACTCAGAAGTCAACAAGAAAAAGTGTCCCACCACAAAAATTCCACAACCCCCTGACTTGAGACTGGAAGAAATGCAAATAATGCAATCTGACGTAGTAATTTTAGCCTACGGGATGATTTAAAGGATCCTTACGTAATCCGACAAACTATGCTCTCATTGCTCCAATGGAGTGATAAAACGTCCCACCACCCTGGTGGTTTTAAGTGGTCATTGTGACCCATCCTCTTAACAAACAACAACTTTCCTCTCTCTCTCCGTCAGTAATTTTCACGGTGTGTGTCATATTAAGCAATTTTCACAAAAACGACTTGGAGAGTGACTTTCAACTTTAATGTTTAATGTTACGAGTGGAAAAAACGAGCTGAGAAGATATTTACTCACACATTACATTACTGCCGCTTTGTTGAATAAGAAATGAATTGTGCTAACCTGACGTGCTCCAGCCCTCGTGAGAAGGACGAAGATGCAGCAAAGCACCAAGGGCCCTTGGAGTCCTTTGAATCTCTCGGCCCAATACATGATGATGTTTGGTGTTTGGTTTCAGGCTACTCGTGAGCCTTTTCTCAGTTGCTGTACTCAACGAGCATATTGCAATGAAGGAAAGTTGAGGAGGAAAACATAAAACATTCACACACGGACTCCCTGGAAGCCTTTTTTCTTGTTCTGCTTAATAAAGGTCCTTTGAAAATATTAAAAATCCTGCACTATAGCACTACTGTCTTAAATTACAAATCGTCTTAGGCCAAACCATGCACATGAACACTAGTTTTCTCGGACGAGTCAAACTGTTGTGTCAACAGAATGAAGGTCTCAAAAAGTGGGGAAGGTGCAAGAAAGTAAAGTTTTGGTTTTTTGGTCCTTTTTAGCTACACAATGACGATACATAGGATGGGAGAAGAATTGGTTTGGATTAGCTTGAAGCCGTGTCGTGGGTGAATGTTGATGATGATGCCGTCTTGGTTTTCGTCTTGGTCGTGTCTTGCTGTCTCCCACTGCACTATTTGGATGACTCAAGTTTAGCTACGCACATCTCACCACATCAGCACCGAGCACCATGAGAGAGAGAGACCAAAAACGAAACGATTCCTCTTGTTGATATTCTTGTGTTGGCGATGCAATAGTCTCGTAATAAGTTAAGCGACTCGAGCACTTACTCTTCTGTTCAGTGATTGTATACTGTCGAGTAGCGGTGACCGCAGTCAGTCCAAGTCATGAGAATAATATGTCTCCAATCCCCAATGTGTGTATGCGTGAGTGCTTTCTTTCTTTGTAAATGTTGCCTACACACACTCGAATGCAAAAAAGTGGTATGAACTGCGAACTGAACTGACCACCTGGAATTTTGGGCGACCGTTCCTTTTTGCAAAAGACGTCGTAGGGCTAATTGGGCTTGACCCAGGTGTGCCTCAGATGAGCAACTGTCCGAACAGGTAAGTGTCTATCCTTCCCTGGTGACTGGTTAGTTACCAGACTCGTGAATATGGAACGGGACCCTCGTCGGCTTTTTCACGAGTTAATGAAGTTGAAATATTAATGTCCAGGCGCCTTGTGCTCCTCGTCGCATTTCCCAATGGATTTGTTCTTTTTGCCCTTATTGGAAGTCACTCGGTTGGTGACGTTGACCGACTCCCCAATCCCCAACTTGTAAATTTCAACTCTCTCTTCTTGTTCTTCCCTGGCCAAAAAATGCGGTGAGATGAGATGGACGAATGAGAAAACCCACGTTGCGTTTTGTGACTATGAAAAGGTGCGTCTCGTGTTCCGTGGATGAAGTGGTTGAGCCTCAGCTTGAGAGCCTGAGATTTGAGCACGTTTGGATCTTTGGATGTCTCAGAAGGAAGCTATGCACTGAAAGTAAGGAAGTGCAACGGTTCTGAAAGCTCTCTTCTTCTTCTTGAATGTTACTCTCGACACGCCGAGCACAAAAAGCCGACTGAAATGAAGAGACGAAACTAAATATATGTGGAGGCAGTGAGTCTCTCCCCGTCAGCTCAGCACGGAAGAGTTTGGCTGAAGATCAGTCGGCACTGGCACTGGCACTGGCACTCCGAGTCTCTCGTGCTCAGTTGAGCACCAAGCCAAGCCAAACTCCAAGCAACCACCACCGATGAAGAACTTTCGGGATTCCAGCCGAGAGAAGCCTTTTGCCTCTCCCTTAGTGTCAGTATCAGTACACATGTGAAAATGCAACTTACCCCACGCCGACTTTGTCTCTCATTTTCAGTTCCAACTTTTCCAAATGCGAACACCGAACGAACCTATAATGCTTATTTTACTATGCCCTTGCCTTACCATGCCTCACGATTCCAGGTTTTCTCTCTCGTGTGTCCCAAGTTCCCAAGGGTTGTCAACTGTGGTGACTAGCCCCGGAAATCTCGCCCACCCTTCCCCATTTGGGACACATTCCTTATTTATGCCTGGACATATCTTCTCACGTGTGCACCAAACCTCATAAAGGGACTTTTGGAAAAGGCCCGAAATCGTCTGAAGAGCTTCATAAACGTTTAGTCGTCAAACGCTTGACATGAACTGGGGTATCTTAAGATTACAAAGTGCCAACAACTGAAACAACGACACACACCCGACGACGGCGACGACGCATGGGGAATGACGGAATGACTCACAAAATACAAGATTCACTCATTCCCATTTCCCATCCATGGATTCCATAGACAACTCAAAAAAAGACAGTTTTCCTTTCCCTCCGTCTTGTCACACTACTTTATGGTTTGCATTCCTCTTTATGATCTTTTTAACTCTTAAGTACTTTACCACATTTGCCTTTTACCTGCTGCGCTCCTCATCATTAAACAAATCAACATGCTCGCGCAAACTGTCTCCCTTTCAACCCCGACCAAATAAAAATCACCCAAATGTACATTGCAATTGCATTGTATTGTGTTTGAGAAGCTGGAAACATCTTCGTTTTTTTCCATACAAGAGTGCATTCAGATTTCCAGATCAGTTTTTTTTCGCCCTTTGGATATTTGATAGTGTGTAAATGTTCTGAACTTTGTGTGAGCTTTCTTCAAACTCACATTGTGTCTTTTCCTCCTTTTTTCTCAAGACGCCTGCATATTCATTACAAGACCTTTTAGGAAAGGCTCATTATGCTAAATCCAAGTCGTTTTCTTGAGACAATGGGCATCCCAACCATTCCAATCGTCATCGTAAACTGGAGCCGGTCAAGTTTAATATATGTGTTTCAGGATGAAATCATTACTGCCTCGGGATCAAAAATGAAATAAAATCTTTTCTTTTCATCCCTTCACAAATGCCAACGTGATCATAAACGTAAAGTCCAAAAAAAGTGAGTCGGACTGTATAAATGCATAATATTGAGGACATTCATCCAACAAAGGAAGAATCCGTTCGTAAAAATGTAATAACTATTGTTATTGCAAAAAGGCAGGAGCTGAAGGGACGTTAGTTAATGTGAAATGTGCGTAAATGTCTCTCACCTTCAAATCATCAGTTAAGATCTTAATATTTCTTGAGTATGCTGAGGTGAGACAGTGAGAGGCCATTCTCCTCACAAGACGTCTTCCATTTCCACTTATGACTAAATGGCTTATGGAAGTCCCACCTTGGGCGTTGTTTAACATTTATTAGTATTACGAGGAGTGTGTAACAACGCGTTTCTCTACATCGACTTTTGTTTGACTTCACTTACCTCGAGTCGTCGTTCATCTTGACACATTGAGTCTTCCACTTGTTTTCAACCACACACCAATAAATTCAACTCACTTAGCCTGTCAAACCGCCGGTCCATGGCTCTATCACCTTACAATAATATGCTGTACTAATGCCCTTCTTTAAGACTTTTCTCTACTGATTTATGTTAGAAAACAATATATCCGTACTCACAAGACAAGCAAATATCCCTGCCCACTCCCAATTCAAATCATTATGCAAAAAGTCCTTCCCGAAAGAAAAACTATCAAACTGTGATTTTATCAATGACAATAAAATTCAATTTGCTAACACAACTTGGATTTGCATCAAAAAAATTCATATTCCGCATATACACTTCCCTACATTTGTTTTTCAAATCAATCGTAATCTTTATTAATTACAGTGTAAATACATTTGATCTGGCACTTCAACTTCCAAATGATTAACACTACATTTGTGCTTGAAGACCGTTGACTTCTCTCGAGTACCAAAAGCTGATTACATGAAAACACAATTTACATGCTTTTAATTCACAATTGTCATTTCGGTCACGTTTTCCAGCTCAGCTTTGCTCAGAGCAAAAAAAAACAACTTTTTTAGAAATGATGAAAATAAAAACCATAAACCACTACTAAAAATAAGTCTGAATTTCTACAATTTTTAATGGTTCAACTTCAACCTGGAGGGATGATTCATTGATGAATCATATAAACAATAATACTGTAATAATAAATGTGTTAATAGCACTAATCCTATACCAGTTATTTTTGTAATTCTTATAAGGGTAGGTAGGGAAGTGAAAATGTTGTGAGTGACTTAAATGGATTAATAAGGATTATGAAAGCAGTGAAGCAGACCCTCTTGATTGCGTTATGCTTTCTGCTGCATGCAAAGTTGGTGAAGCATGCGGGAAATAAGCCGGGATTCGGTTCGGGGTTTTGTTTACTTTTCCACTATAGTTTTTCCCTTTCCCCACAAAATGGAAAAGTGCATGAATGCACATTTACTTGCATGTGGAACAAGATGAGCATGCAATGGCACTGTGCACATTGTGCAATACATGAAACAAGAAGCCAGAAGGTGGTGGGATACTTGACATATAGCAATTTTCCTCCCTCTCGAGGTTATTCTTGGTTTCAGGTTACGCTGTGAAAGTAAAAAGTAGGGAAAACCATGAAAACAGCCCCAATAGGTTGAATGGGAGATCAGGCGACAAGCGAACGATTGAAGGCGTCCTGATCTGTGGATTCCACTGCAATCTTTATGAACACTCCCCTTCAGAGCCCGCTCCGAATTCACTTTCTTTTTGATTAAACGCAATGAAAGTGACGGACTGAAGGCAAAGGCGAATATAGGGAATAGTGAATCGTGAGCAATGGCAATGGGGAAAGTCGCGTCTGAGCGGCTCCTTTATCGAACTTTCTTTCATCGAAGGGGAGAGAGAAACAGGAAAATGCCTCAGAAAGGACGCAGTCGCATACGTCCTTCTACTATTTCTACTATTTCTGTTCTCTCCTACCCGTAAAGTCCGTGTCTTCACTTCCAAGTATACACACTCCAAAATATCCTTAGTCCGAATTTATACAAGGATTTACTCCATCTAATTAACCGCTGTGACCTTGTCTCTTCAACCTGGCTAATTCATCTGTTGTGTCCTAAACACTTGCAAGTCTCATGGATTAATTCATACCACACAAGGTAACTTTCTCAATTCTTTACTTTCCTTTTATATTTTCTTATCTTTTTTGTACATTCTAAACAAATTCTGAGTGTTTCACGGTTTCACCCTAACCCATCCCTGTATAAAGCGGACAGGGACAGATCGTCTTCGTTAGGATCTCATATGTCTCGTCTCGTCATGTCTTCATACACTGGTTTTGCTGCATTCGGTTTCCGATGCTCCGACGTTACGACAATTTAGCGTGAAGAAAGGCATTCAACTATTGTACATTTATACACAATTCCGTCGTTTCGGTTTTATAGTTATTGTACATAGTTATTGTATATCCCGTATAAAAGCGTCATACCGCGTCCCTGTTATAGTTCTTATACTTTGGCTTTGTCTTAACTGTCGAAGATTCTTCTGCGTTGCACGAAGGAATGCCATGAAAAAGGCCAAAGAAGCATACAAAAACCATACAAAAACGATTTAACGTGACATTTTTTGCAAGGTACCTCGATTTTAGCTACTATGTTACCAATGACGACTTACTGGTAAGTCGTCATTGGTAACATAGTAGCTAAAATCGAGGTACCTTGATTTTTTGTTTCAAATCCCAGCTTTTCACTTTCTTCCATCTTTGCAAAAAATACAAATCTTTGATTTTTGAGAGTTGTCACGTGTTTGACATTTTGCATGTTTCATTTCCATTGTGACATTTAACCTTTGCGCATTAAAGAGTACTTTTTTTCTCATTCGGAAATCAATATTTCATACATTTGAGATATAAAAGGTCATGTAACAAGCGTTTACGGCTTTTTGGCTTTATTAAACGAAAACTCAGCTTTGGGTTTGAAACCTCCAAGCTCCAATTTGGACTAGTTTGCTTCTCTTCATAGAATATTTATAAAGCTTAATTTACTGTGATTCGAGATGAGGAGGTGTGTCACAAGTCAAAACGTCAACTTTATCATGGAACCTTAATTCAATTGGCCTGCTTTGGTTTATTGAATTTCATCGAGAGACAGAAGCAGGTAATGTCGTAAGTCGTAAGGTCATTTCGGAAAGTGGAAAGGGCCGTATGCTTTCAAGGCACTGAATATGAGAATGCCTGGCACACAGTCAATGTAAATGTTTGAAAGATAATGTCCCCAAGCTGTGATTTGATGTAATATAGTCGTAAATGAGTCAAATGAACGTTTTATAGAAGACATAGCGGTGTTCCATGAGAAAATGAACAAAGGATGACGTTGTTGTGCCTTGTGTGCTGCTCCAGATTATGGTTTACTGTCATGCCAAGCATACTACATTTATAATATTGGATTAGAGTTCATTGTCTGCTCGCCTGTTCATTAAAACCGTGGAATGTTATTAAGGGAATGATAGGAAGAAAGTAGCAGTAAATAAAAATTGCTGAAAGCGCTACATTGTGTTATGCAGCCGATGGAAGAAATCTGATAAAAGTGTGTGTCTCGGAGTCAAATGAGCAGTTTTTATGAAGTAGTAGTAAAGGAGTACTTGTTTGCTGTCTGTGTCTGTCAATGCATGGAAGGGCAGCATCCCAAAAAGTTGGACAGAGTTGAAGAGTTGAGAAGGAGCCTCAGGTGTTGTCTTACAGCTACTTACGAGGAAAGAGATGAAGAAGTGGGAACCTGGGAAGAGATGCCCTACAGGGAAAAAAACAACGGGACTCCTCCGCTGTTTCTTTTTGGTCCACGATGTGTACTCCACACAACTTGAACCTTTTGCAATTGCAGCACAAGTCTTACAAGATAGGGAGAAAAATGCTATTATCCCATTGCAGCATCACATTGAAGGAACCAAGTTCATTCATACGTTGAAAAGTGTTCGAAACCTTAGGAATAGGAAAACCGAATCCTCCGAAGTGAACTGAATGTTCTTCCTGTTTGTCTATTCTGAGAGTCGAGAGCTGGAGCAGATGGTGTGTTGTCTATATCTTCTCTCCAAGTAGAAGTTCCGTACAGTTCCAGTGAGCACGTACAAAAAATCCCGATGTGAACTATAAGAAGTAAAGTGACTGGGAAAAGCTCTCCCGAAAACCTTTGAGGAAACACAACGATCTGTCGTAACGTAACCTAACAGTTCAAATTGCTCCTCTCCATCCAGCGATCCAGCCGATCCAGAGTTCTCAGTCTCCAGAACCAGTCGCCCTCAGCTTAATCCGTTGGGGTGACAGTACGTTCAGTACACTTTTTTCGGTGGTGGTACTTGGTATATCTTCCAGGGTAAGAACGGGAGCACCCAACATTCAAAATAGAAGTTGGGACCAAGTCACATAGCGACTGCCCGGCTGATTATACGTAGGGCATAACAGGAAACGAGAAATTAAATTTGTTTACCAAAATTCGAGTGTCATCGACAATGTAAACAAAAGAGAAAACGCTTGTTTTCCACTTAAAAGGTCGACGAAGACAGCCAATTTTTTTTGCCAAGATCCAATTCACGAGAGAGTCCCTGAAAACGCACAAAAGCCCGTAAGTGTGTTTACAAACACTCGTTTCAAAAGTCACGGCAGGCCGTCGTGGGATTTTGCAATTTTTTTCAGTGCAAGTCGGCCACCTTGACAAGTCACATTTTTTGGCACTGGAAGCCAAGCAAAGGCAAGTAGACTGTGAAAATATGGTAAATATGTGTCGCTCTGCATCTCTTGAGAGATAAGCAAAAGATCATTTTGATTAAAAAGGTTTTTTTTCTCTTCTTTCCCGACTGCACTTTTCAAGTGACTGAATGTTACTATCTGCAGCCAAAAAAAGTGGCGAAAGACGTTACTTTACTAGTGACATAGCACCTTATATTACAGGAATAGTGAAACATGTGAAGTGTCGGTTGACTCGGTTTTCAGTTATTCGGTTTTGTCGTGTGAGACGGGTACGGTTAACGTGTGACTCCAAGCGCAGCAATGTCATGGTGCACCTTTTGCTAAAAATTGTGAATAGTGAATCCGACACGAGTTGTTACTGATAGAAAAGATATCTCTTTTTTTTCTTTTAACATTGAACCGACACACAAAAAGTAGTAGGCAAATCGGCCAAAAAAGTGAGAGCATCGAGCGAAAAGGAAAAACGTTCTATTATCCAACTCGTTTGATCGGTGGCATGATACCAAATTGGCACCGAAAATCGTCATCTGTGAGTTCTGCTCCATGGCACTTCTTTGACCTGGTATGCCATCCGAAAAAAAAGCACACTTGATTCCCATGCATTGTGTTTCATACTTTTTGAGACAGTGTCCTTTATTTTCTTATGGCACTCTCAACTCATTCCTTGTTGCAAAAAAATTCCCGTTGCAAAAACTAAGAATAGAAGATTAACTTAACCTAAACCAATTTTTTGACATAAATATTTCGCACTCCCAGTTTGTCCATCGAGCTTATTCCACACACTTTTTCACACTGCCGCGAGAATCGTTCATCATCCTTTGTTGCTCACAATTTTGCTCCATACACATTTTCATTTCCCCATTTCAAGTTTAACAAGTTATTGTTCTTTAAACAAAATTACTCAAAAGTGTCAAATGTTTTGAATTTGTGGTTTAATTAGCAGCAGTCAAATTTTAATTTGGTCGTTTCAAATTCGTTTGTAATGCTTAATCCAAAACGAAACGACCATATAAACTATAAAAAGGGACCATTCTTCTATTCTCACTGAGCGAACCATAAAGACAGAAAAATTCGATCTAATCGCACTTTGTCACGCAAACCTAAGGAAAACCGAAGTCAACTCAGTTCATTTCATGCAAAAGTACACAAAGTGGCTTGTGTGTTGTATCAATCTTTAATTTTCTCTTTCTCGTCCAGCAGTGCCACGCTACGTCCAGAAATTCTTGTCCCATCAGTCCCATGGACGCCAATCAAAATGCAAATAACATACAATTATTCAAACAGAAAGTAAACTTCAAATTGGAAATAATTACTAGGATCCAAATTCTTAATTTGTTTTCAGTTTATGTTTCTGGTTAAGGTTAACCACAAAACCTTCAATTGTGGATAGACCAACAAGGAAAAAATATATTGGCCAACTGTGGCATTTTCCATGTTGCTGGAAGTAAAAATGCCAGTTTCTAGCATTTCTGGCTCGAATGGAATGTGTTTGCTTTTCAAACTTAATGTTGTGAGCTATTGTTGAAAAAGTTGACAATGGAAACAACGATGAGTGAAAAGATTTCAGACTCTTTGTCCTTGCACACAAGTTCACTCAATGGTCACAGTCACAGTGTGAGTGTTCAAAACGGTAGCAGCCACGGTCACGAAGGAGACAATAAGATTAGTGAAAGTGACGTCATCGTCAAAGGAGTAGCCAAATCCGTTCCCGTGTTAGGAGAAGACATGCATAATCGCATTGTGTCTGCTTTCACTGCTGCGTTTCGAAAGCAGAACACACATTTTGAGAAAGGTATTTATTAAAAGAGTGTCAAGTCTAGTGTGTTTGGTTTGGTATTAAGAATAAGCACTTGCGGGTGTTTTTTTGTGTTCTCTTCTCTATCCTCTCTCAAAACTTGGCGTTTGCATGGTTTTTGTTCCTTCTGACATTTTGAGAGTGGAAAAAGTGATGAATGGACTTGTGAGATTTGGATGACACCGAGTTGCTGATGCGACCCACATTTAACACTATCTTCCCACGTTTACATTACACTCTGTCTCTCTTGTCGTCTCAGCCTCGTAAACTTTTTGTGTGTTTTCGTGAGGGCTCAAAAATCACACTCAATTGCTCATTTCTCCTGTTATTGGAATCCGTTCTCCTTGCTATTGTATGACGTTGAAAGTGTAAATTATAAAAAGTATCTGAAATCATTTTTTAAATTTTGTCACAGCAATTGAATCTCTGGACGCCTTAAATGACCAGATCATTACATTTGCCTTTTCTCCGGAAGCCGAATCCTTTCGTCGAGAGTTGTCCAACAAAAGTGGCGACGTCAAATATCGGGATGCATTCCGAAGCAGTATAAATCTTATGAGAAAGTTGTTGCTGGAAGCACAAGTAAATGATTACATTTTTGATAGTATTTTCATGCCCAACATTCGACGTACTACTTTTTCTAATTTTTGAAAATGCTGAAACTTTTTGGTTCAGGTCAAGTTTCAAAAAATGGTAGAAGAGAATAAAGCATTAGCGGGAAGGTTGGACGGTGACCTGCAAAGTGCTCATCAGCAGATGGCAATTTTGCGGGCAGAGCTCAACGACACAAACCAAAGAATTTCCCAAATTAGCTCTCCGCCATCGTCACCTTCGACACCGAGTCATCACGATCCGCAAAATCGGCCTTGGAATGGTTACACGGACAAGTCATCTGGACAAGTCAACGGAGTGGGTTCTGGAAGTAATGGTTACTCTACCACGACAGGTGAGCTTTTTATTATTAATTTCATCCATTCCGATTCCAGGAATGTGATCAAACGTTAACGAATCCATGTGAATGTACCAAAATTCTCAGACGAATGCAACGATCCTGTTTCACTTCCTGTCTTAAATCTGGACGGCCTTTCTCAAACGGAACTAAGACACGAATGCGAAAAGTTGATATCACAAAATCAAGGCCTTCAAAAGGAACTCGTGGAAATGCGACAAAGGAAAGAAGGGCAGAGTGGAGACTCAGCCTACAAACAACTCCAGACTGACTTTCAAAATGCCAAAGATGCTCTTTCAGGTGAGTCCATTCGAAATGCCAAAGTAATAAGTACACTTTATTTTACATCATTGAGCCATCTCACAAAGGAGTGCTTTCCCCGTGATTTCATTAGCTTTGAAAGGAGATCGGAAACGTCTGAAGGCCGAGAAATTTGAACTCTTAAATCAAATGAAACAGCTTTACACAACGCTAGAAGACAAAGAGAAAGAGTTGCGAGATTTCATCCGAAATTATGAGCAGGTTTGTCCAAATTCGATTCTTTATAATATTGTCCCAAATGTCATATTCACTTGGAGTTCCTCTGAAGTGACTTGATAACACTCACACAAATCCAATAAATTCTTCCTTGGTCCTTTCAGAGAGTGAAAGAAAGTGAAGCTAGTCTTCAACGTGTTGTTGTCGAAAGGGACGAAGCAGAACGGGAACGCTGGAGCATTCTACGTCATGCTAGAGATGAAGCAGAACGTGGCCTTTCCCTCGCTGCTCAGCTTACCGTGAGAGAATCTCAAGTCCAACAAATTCAACAGGAACTTATGGAGGTAATCATCATTTTTGACCCGGAGTCTTATATCTGAACGACACATATATAAAAACATTTAATTCCCCTTGTTCATGCCGACACACTCACGCCAAAATGGCCATGGCCGTGTGGTGTGACCGAGCTTCTGGTCGGCGTAACCTGGAGTGTGTTTTTGTTGTATGACTTTATTAGTAAGTGAGTCATTCTGTACATTTTTTAAAAAGGCAAAACGTCAATTGTCTCAGTTTGGCATCTACTCTGAGCCTGAAAGACCTGCGAGCACGACTGCGACGGGCCATTACGCAGTGGCATCGTCCCTCAATTCTGCAACGTACGCGTCGGTCGGAGATCGTGGAAGTTCTGCGGATTCTGGTGTTCGGTTGAGTTCCGAAAGGGATTCGGCTGGAGGACTTCTTGCCACTGGAAATCTTTCAGATTCGCCGAATGAAGGTTACTAAAATGCCTTTTTGCTTTGTCCTGAAAAAAATGACTGAAGTCAAGACTGATGAGACTTTTGGATCAGAAATGCCCATTAATACTAATACGGCTAATGCATTTCTTACTGGTTGTCTGTTGTGTGTACAGCTCTGAGTGTGGACCTTGGCGATGGCTCAGGTGGTGATGGAGATACAATGTCGGTCATTTCGACAGCGACGCTTCCTCAGTTATTTGCCACCCCTAGGGACAGCCCAGGACCTTTGTCCTACTCTGCTCTCAATCGCTCTGGTCTCCATGCATCTACACTATCAAGGTTTGTGGTGGGTGTATCAATAACGCCCTTTTTGTAGCTTTCACCGTGAGATGAATGGCTATTCAAAAAAACCGAGAATGAATTCCCCGGGTTGCTTTTATTCTACAGGTCAGCGGAACAATTACTAGCTGCCGAAGCTGCGGAAGCCAGAAGAAAGAATAGTCGACGACTCGCAGGCTTTGACAATTTGACAGGACGTGCCTCAAACAGTGCTAAAGGTGCGTGGGGAAGCATCTCAAGGGTATTTGCTCGTAATAAGCACAGGCGAGCCCTCGACCCGTCTTTGTACGAAGGTATGAATGCAAAACTCTCTTTTCCTATTCAATTCTGAAATGAACGTTTTCCATTATTCTCCTCTCCCCTTTCCCATTTTTGAATGAACATGAAAAAAGAAGTCGAGTGATTGAAAATGTTGAATTCAAAATTGAAGTGGACACGTATTTCGGTTATTCCATCATTTTTTTCAAGATTTTGCAAAACTTTTCAACCCTTTTAAATTACTTTTAAGGTCAAAGAACAAGTTGGTCCCCGCAAAGCTCAGTTCCTCAAAGTCCAATGGCAGAACAAGAAAGCTACGCGGACAAGTTGAGAGCACTGGAAGAAGCAGCCACGCTACCAATGGAGCTCTGGAGAGCTGGAATGGTTCAAGCTTGGATTGAAGTCAGTCTCGGAATGCCTCAGTATGGACTTCGGTGTGCGGACAATATCAAAAGTGGGAAAGTCTTGCTGGAACTGTCCGATGCTGAGTTGGAGACAGAACTCGGAATTTCTCATCCTTTACACAGGAAAAAACTGAGACTCGCCATTGAAGAACATAGAAATCCAGCTCTAGTCCGATTTCCATGTATAATGGAACTTTCTCATGTTTGGGTTAGTTCTGAATGGCTTCCTGACATTGGTCTTCCTCAGGTACTAAATTATTAAACCGAGTCCATGTGTGATTACTTTCACTTTTCATGAAACTGATTTAATTTGATTTTCATTAGTACGCGGAAAGTTTTGCCGGTTGTCTCGTGGATGCTCGGTTGTTGGATCACTTGAGTAAAAAAGATCTGGAGAAATATTTAGGAGTCACAAGAAAGTTTCACATGGCTGCCATTGCACATGGTGTTCATTTATTGAGAATAGTAGGTTATAATCGCTTGGTAAGTAAATAATTGACTTAATCAACCTAATCATTTCGTTTTTTTGAGAAAGTGTAGTCATCAACTAAAATTACGAATTTCCTCTTACAGGCACTTGCAGAACGACGACGTAATTGCGACAGTGATCCTCTTGTATGGACGAATCAACATTTCATTCAATGGGCCCGATCAATAGATTTGGGAGAGTATGCCGAAAATCTGAAAGGCAGTGGAATCCATGGAGCAATATGTGTTCTGGAACCGTCATTCAACGGCGATACTCTTGCGTCAGGTATCAAATCGTTCAGATTGAGTCAAAACTAACAAAATTGTAAATTAAACACAATATTTCAAAACCGATACTACAATTCAACTTTTGTTCCAGCCATGGGAATTCCACCTTCCAAGCAAATAATTCGAAGACATCTTGCTGCCGAAATTGACGCTCTGCTCAACCCCGCTAGGTAAAACGATGAATGTTTGACGTCATTTTTTATAATGAAAATTAAGATACAAATGACATGAATACAATTTCAGGGCTAAAATAACTCAGCAATACCGAATGACAAAATCACGACTACCAACTCCACAAAGGTCAGATTCCTTGGGTCGTAATGCAGTTCCTCCGACATCACTTGACTCCCTGGAAACTTTTAGACGGAGTAGCGGAGGAGAGGACAGTCGACGTCGAACAAGTCTCAGAGTAAGATTAGCTGCTCTTAAATAATGAAATGAAACGAGCATTTAATTTCTATTACAATTTATTTATTATTACGCAAAAAAAATCACACAAAACAAAAATAATAGCTTCCTTCCGTCTTGTATTATGCTCACTGTCACCGCGCGCGCACTCGCTGTCATCACCAACCTATTCATTGATGACACGCCATACAATGATACAATAATTTCAAATGCTAATGCAATAATTAATATTTAAGTTTCATTACAACAACAAACAATGTTCAAAAAAGAATGCATTTACAAAAATGATAAAAATTGTTGTTTCTATTGTTTTACGAATGGTCACAGTCTTACAGTCACCTGGTTGCCCAAAAGGTGCGAAAACTGCTATATATCACTAATAAAAAAACGCTTTTTGTGATCGACTGCACTATTGTCTCTTGTGCCTTTCTCTCTATCGCCTTTCTCTTTTCCTATATTGCCTTCTATACAAGAGTATACTTATTACTATTCTTATCTTGGCATTCATTTCCTGGATCGGGCATATATATACTTTCTGCTTCAACTGGCTTTTGCAAAAATCATGACAATTAATACTAATTAATCCTGACTTTTGTTCCATTGCGTTGCATCAGTTTTCCACTTGGAGAAGCTCACAGGTCAGCATACAAAAAACAATTTGTTTTGACTATAATTGTTCTAGTGAATCGTCTTGTTGGAATCGGTATCTTCGAATGCTTTCGTTTCGTGTCTCTTTTCAATGCTCAATTCATTTATAATTCATGAAAGTCGCATTTTTTCATGAAAACTCCATAAACTTGATCTGTCAGCTCACAGCTCACACGCTCTTTCTATGCTTTTATGATTTATGTACTAATTTCATGCTGCATTGACAAGACAATCAATCATCTTTGCTTTTTATGAAACATACTGTGTGAAGGTGTGACTCGGCTGGATTGAATTAATCAAAGTGCTCCAATAAAGCTCATCTTTCACTATTGCCACATTCAGGGATCACTTAGCAGAGCCTTAGGACTGAAAATCAAGCAGGACTTGACTCGACGAAGAGGAAGTCGCGAAGATGGGAACAGTAATAACAAGGCGCCGGAAATCCCGCCTCATCGGACCCAAGATGACCAACTGGCTGGACTTCAGTTTCATTCTTCCCGAATTCAGAGTTTGCTGGGGAAATTCGGAGGTGACGCACTCATTGGAGGGAGCATGGGTCAAGTGAACAATGACTACTCACCTCGGGACCGTGACGGCTACAAGACTTTACAAGCAAGACCTCAGTCCGTCATGGCGATGACGACGGCTCCTCCGCCACCGCCTCCCATGCGCAACAAACATTCGGACGTCCATAAGAGCAAAGAGACTGAGATTAACGACAAGGATGACGACGAAGGGACTACTCCTATCGCCGAAACCGAGGATGAATCCATTCTCACAAGAGAACATCGACGTGTCAAGTCTATAGGGGACATTAATCATTTACCTGTACACACACCAGTTTAAACTCATAAATTAATAATTCCTACCATTACTAATGAAACAATAATCTAAATACCATTCATAATAATTTAAGTAAACGAACACAATTTAAGTCAACTTCATCAAAATTAAAGTTAATCTTTGTCCAAAATGTATAAATAATGTAACAGTTGCAAAAATCGCCGCCTGTCTGTGTGCTAGAAATTGTAATTTTTATCCTTTTACACCACATTATTTTCTAATCATTATAAGGTTGTGATTGTGAATCGCTGTACAAGTTTACTAACCAGGAAAAGAAGGACGGAACTGATACTGACTAATAATTTAATATACATTAATGACTAATTGCAATTTTGCCATTAAATATAAATGTACAATTATTACTACATGATTTTTACACTGTGGATGACAAACATGGCGATGCTGTTATCCTGTTATGCCGTTGTCCATGCATGCAAATGCCGTTCGACGTCTCATTTTAGTATGTACTATTTTTGATATAGTTTCCCACTTTTCATGATGTAAAATTATACAAAAATTAGTTAACCTCTTTAGGCGTTACGCACGATTGCGCAGCTTAAAGCAATAAACGAGTCAATATCACTTCAGTAATTTAATTAACAAAATGGAACTGTATTATGAATTTATTATGCAAAGAGCTGTCAATAAATTATTACTAATTTTATGGAAAATCCATGAACGACAGGAATGCATTATTATGAGATATGAAATGCAGCAAAAGAAACCATGATTGGACTCATAAAATAATTATTGACATTTTGTTTGTTTTATTCCATCAAAATCTTGACAACGTTTCAGTATTCAATTCTTCTTCATCCAATCCAAATAACAAAAATTCCATCCAAAATCCACTTGTTCTTAATCCATCGAATTTATCCCATTGAATTGTCCTTTTCTGGTAGTACTCCATTTACGTTGTAGCAGCGTAGTGATCACAGTCGACCAACCAACACGAGTAAATTAGTACGAATTAATTATTAACTACTTTTTCTAAATAAAAACAGCTAAACCCTACTGCATTGAGTATGTGAAACAATAAACAATTGAAACAGTTCTTCCTGACTTGTAAAAGTTTACACGATAAGTCTTTAAAGACATAGTTGTACAAAAAAGGAAGTCTTTGTTGCATCGCAACACCTCCTGTAACTGACAGAAATTCAAAATTTAGAAATGTTCTTTTTTGTTCAAGTTATTATGAACCAAAAGTTGTTCATTAATTCATTATCAATAATAAATTACAATGCGGTTTAACTTTAACTTTTTGAAAAAAAACTAAGAAAAACATTATTATAGTTTCGTTTTGATATTGAAAAACTCTATTGTATTCTATCTATTGTAAATTGAGATTTAATGGCCCTGAGCCTAGCAGCGTTAAAGAAAACTTACGTAATATTTTTTAAGTATAATTCTTTTGAAATTTTTGAACCAGGTTGAAAATTCGTCGTCAAATGCGGGTGTTGACTTGTCGATTCAAGGCGAAGCAGGGCAATCAATGCGGCATAGGACCATCTTGTTGATGTTTTGGCACTATTAACACCTGAACATAATGGATTTCAGTAGAAAAATCATTATAGCTAGTTATCAAACATTTTCGTCTTCATATGAGACGGAATTATTGTTATATCACAGATACGTTTCAAAATATCACTTTAGGATAATAATTATTAAAGTATATCGTTTAGTTACAAACTAGAAATTGTTTGCTTTTCTAAACCTCTCAGTCTGAGTTAACTCTTAACATTTTCAGTGCTTGACACTATGAAAATATTACCATTAAATATGATAAAGTCGTTTTTAAAAACATGCGAATATAGTAAAATGGTCAATGCTTCGATTACAAACAAGTGTGAGCTTTCACAAGTCCAAAATGACACTTGAACCAATATGAAAATAAAAATTGATATTCAAATTAAAATGATGAATCCGTCATTTGGATTGAACGTTTCACTTGTTGGTATTCGAAATGATTGTCATTATTATCACAAATGATCATCAATTCCTTCCCTAGCTGATGTCATCGCATCGCGCAAAGCACAGCAACATTGTACTTTTAGAAATGAGTTTATCAACTAAATATTTTAAGGGTAATAAATAGCCATAAGAGGAATTCACGCTTGAGACAGATTATATGAAATTTTGAGAATTCCATTTTGGGACGCGCTGTTGAGTAAACCCATGAAATAATGAGAACGCTGTTGCAAACGATCTCAAAATGAATACAGTTAGAATAAACGATAAACCTACAAATCGCTCACACATTGCTACTCGATAGACTAATTTACAGCGTAATGCGTTATGTAATAAATTTATGTTGATGGAAGAGCATGAAGAAAACTGCTAGAGCACGCATTTTGGAAGACATTTCACACATACAGATATCATATAGTAGTATAAGAATAACAATTACAATAATATACACAAAAATTAAGCAAAAGTCAATTTTTAAAAACAAACAATTGGGCGACAACAAAAATATCAATATCCAGTCAATCCAGTGTACGTAATACCAAAAAATCCTAGTACAAATACAAGTGCAAATATTCATTTCGGTGTTACAACCTCAAACACACCAATTTTCTGGATCACCGCACCTTCAGACGCGACAGCGAACTAAAACGGATGAGCAGGACCGAGATGACGAGATGTGAACGTCAATGAACATTGTGAATTTGTATATTTTAATTATATAGATGACATTTTGACTATGGATCAATGGATGAACTTTTGTTGTCACCCAACGTATAAACTGGAAAAGGTACGGCAAGGAAAGATGTGCAATGATAAAAAGCGCTTAATGTTTGTTTATAATATATGGATTGGTGTATAAGAAAGGAAATGAAAGGCATCATGATATCAATTAACGTTAACGAGATTAGACCACAAATAATTGTAAACAATGACTGTACCTTACTCTTACTGATGATCTCTCCCTTTTTGTTCTTCACAATTCGCAGAATCGTTTTTGTTTTGGAACGTTGTGTACCTGCATTACTGCTCTGTTGAGGTTTCTGAGCAGCAACTTGACTTGATCCTTGTCCACTCGAAGTATTTTTCATATTTGTATTTAATACCGTCATATCTCCTTTAAAACTTTTAGGATTAACATAAATGTTTTTGGGCACGTGTCCGGCAGAACTTGCAGTCGAATCATTATAACGTCTCTGACTCTGACTATTACTCTTTACACCATCACCGCCAACTGATGACATCATGCGCCGTTCTTCCTTCTTTCGCAACACTTCGTCACGCATTCTCTTCTGAGCTTCGATTTTTCGAAGGTATTCGTCATCCAGTCCGATCTCCCTCTAAAATTAAAAAGATCATCCTCCATTACCGTTATCTAAACATTACAAGGTTTATGAGATTACGATTACTACATCTGTTCTTAACCCCTTACCTTCGATTCCATCGTTGATTCAGAAGCTCTTCCTCGACTTTCTGAAACGCGTGGACCGAGTCGTGATGTTATCCGCTGTAAGTACGAAGAACATTATTTAGAAATGATGCAAAGGTCGTCTAATACAAATTAAATAGAAAACTAAAATACCTTGGAATCCTTTCCCGAAGAGTAATCTTCTGACTTTCTTTTGGGACCTCGACGGTCTCGATCATCCTCGTCATCATAACGTCTTGGAGGACGAGGACGATAATCGTCATAGGAGCTGCGACGCGGACTGCTGCGACGATAATGGCGGTCTTCAGGTGATCGTGACCGTGATCTTCTTCTATATTCAGGTGAACGACGATGGTGTCCATCATCTTCGTAGTCATAATAACGTCGCTTTGATTCATAGTGATCTTCACGACTCTCACGACTCCGTTCATCGACTCTGTCTTCACTCTCATGTCGAGGTCCAGTTAAATGATATTTTCTTTCCTCAGCTTTGTACGCTTCGTGGCTATACACGTTGCTTTCACTCAGCAAATGTGCTTGGTAACCAGCAATACCGTAAGAGTATGAGGGAACAGCTGGCATGGGATGAGGATGAGCAACGTATGTTTGATGCGGAGCCACACCTGGCACAATTGTTGCGGATACCATAGGTCGGTAGTTCTGCGGCGGAAAACCCTGCTGTTCTGGAGCGTACTGTGGATACTGCTGTGGATATGCCCCGTTAGCAAATGGCAATTGATAACCATTATTTGGAGCATATGACCCATAACCTTGTCCCATTTGCGGAGAATCTTGAGGAGTATGCGGCAATGTATTCCAATTCGGGTTTCCACCCAGTTGTTGACCAGTCATTGCTGGACCAGGTACACGCTGTCCAGGATAATATGGATTTGGTTGATTTACGTTCTGTAATGGCGGAGGTCCTCTCGGAACGTCAGGTCTCATTTGTTGATTCATCATTGGACGCATAGGCGGACCACGAGGTTCTTGAAGTCCCATTCGTGGAGATTCCATTCTGGGTGAATTATGATGAAAAACAGGCTGTATTGGACGAACAGCATTCGGAGCTTGAGGAGATAAATGTTGAGATGGAGGCCCTTGTACTGGTGGTCCCTGGTTATTCATGGGACCAGCATTATGCATTTCTGGTACAGGGCCATTGGGGCCCATAAGTGTCTGAGGATGACTATGGCGTTGAACCGGGCCAGTTTGAAGAGGATGCGGTCCTCTTGGTGAGCCACCCATCATTGGTGAGTTTCCAGCGCCTGGAGTGGGCATTACAGGATTATTCATAGGCGACATACCTCGTCCTCCAACATTATTTGGACTAGGCCAGGACTGCTGATGAGGAGAAAACTGCTGTGGACCTGGAGGTCTATTCATCTGTGGTGAATTATGAAGTCGCTGTTGTTGTTGCTGCTGTGGAACTTGTTGACAAAAATTACCTGGACCTCCTGGACCTTGGTTTCTAGGTCTCATTTGATTTGGAGGCATTCCGTAATTGGGTAGACGATTTGAAGATGCAATAAATACCGGCTCGTTGAATTGTCCCAAGTGTGGAGATAACACGTACTGTGGTGGAATCGGATGTCGCTGAGGTGGTGAGTCAAAAACATTTCGTGCCATTAAAGGCGGTGGTCCATGTCCATGAGGACGAATGAGACGACCAAATGGTCTTAGACCTGGCCCAAATGAACCGCGAGCTCCACGACCCCGTCTTGTATAGTGCCCACCACCTCTTTGATTCGGTCTGTGCTCTCCTCCTTGACTCTGTGGTTCCCTATCGACTACAAGTTCAAAACAAAACGACAAGTTATTTCAACGATTTCAAAATACATCAAGGCACTTATTTCAGTAATAAAGCAATCAGGTATTCATTTCTAAATTACCTAAAGTACGAATGGGATTCCCAAAGTTTCCATTTGTAGAATTGCGACTCTGGATATCTTCCACCTTTCTTTCTGACTGAAATCGCGTTCGAGTATTTTTCTCCTCCGCTTCATCCTCTTCGTCATCTTCTTCTTGTAAATGCTGATCGTCTATATCCGTGTACGAAGTGCCAGTCTCATTAATATCTTCTTCAAAGTCTAAATCTTCTTCTTGAACAGACGATATCGCTGTGTGGTTCTTCGACGACGAAGGTCCGCTTGACTGATTTAAATCGAACTCTTCATTCGCCCCAAGCTCAAGATCAAGAATATCTTCCTCTTCCCTATTTACAAACACAATAAAATAATATTTTTAAAACTCCTTAAAATTCTCATCAAAAATAATTATTTAAAATAAAATAAAATAAAGTTCCTTACCCTTCACCATCAGACGCTAGAACCTTCTCTTCCATGTGATCATACTCTCTGCTAATAGTACGAATTTGCTGTTTACGAACAAAAACCAAAAATTCAATTAATTTCAAGGAAACAAAGTTGTTAAAAAATCAAAAAAAGTAAAACTTACATCTTCGTCATCAGAAAGAAGCAAAGCAGATTCATCTACTTCGTCAACAGGGACCCCTATCCCTTCTTCGTCTTCCTCCAAGAAATCCATGATTAACAAACTGAGGTTAAACACAACCTGATTTTTCAATCAGCTTAACACTAAAAACGTCCTAGACGTTAAAGGTTAAAAGCAAGTATCTAAAAAGTCTTCATTTTCAATATTATTTGTTATCGTGTTGTATCCATGAGCCGAGTTTCTAAATTATTCAAATTATTGTCACTCTGATTAATTCGATTGAAAAAGAAAAAACTGGAACAAAAAAATCTGGAGTCAACTGCCAATTTACTTGATGATTATCGATTATAATTTGAATCACTGAATGTCAACTAAATGTTCTAAAAGGAGCGAAAATTGGCAGCGTCCATCCAGATTATTCTTTATCTGGATTGAACTGAACGACCTACAAATGATCCCTCTTCTCTCGTCTCGTCCACTTAACGTACCCTATGCGCATATCACCGCACACAAGCTGAGCTTACAGGCTTAACACACAACTTTCTATTCGTAATGGTGTGTTTACGCGACGCTAGGCGGCCAACGAAGCTTTCTTTCCCTTTTTGGATTAAATTAAAACGTTTTTGATAAACGTTTCGTCGTCGTAAGTTGCAATTAATTTGATTGAAATTCCCATTTTCACTTATAATCTTGTGCTTGTGTGCGACGTGCGAATAAGTACACATTTACATGTGCGACAACATGTGCCTGCCAAAAAGCTGGTTTTGCGATATTCGACCTTCGAAACGGACTGAAATAACACATTTTATTGTAGTTTTAGCTTGTCGGATATTACATTGTTGATGAAAAATGAAATTAAAGCGGTTTTGATCGACTATGATTAATATCAATATGCAAGTATACGCAGGTATACCGGTGTAAATAATGTATCAATTGCACTACATTACACATTAGTCACTTTGTTTGCATTGGCAAGTGGATTAAAACGATCTGAATGTACAGATATCATTGTCAAAATCAAAATCATAGAAATTATAGAAATATGAATGTAGATGAAGAACATCAAATTATCAAGCATTCAAAGAATTACACTAATTCAACTTTAAAACATTCGTTGAATTTATTATTCCTTAATTGCACTTTAAGAACACCAATTAGTAAAAATTGTTATCAGATTGCCCTTTTGTACATTTTTATAATTGCAATTCAACTTTTGAGGAAGATTAAACCTTAAAACAACAAGTCGTGTGGTCTCGATCCCGGTAGTGCAAAAACCGGTAAGTGCATCCACTTTCTTATGCTTTTTAGTAAAATGTACTTTTTCTTCATTTTTTGAATGGACAGTGTTGCGGTGAAATGAGAGTGATGCATAAGGAAGTGTTGTTGGAGAGAAGCGTTGCAGTGTTGCCCAAGCGGAACCCTAAAATCCTCTCAAGATGATGAAAATGATGATGAGGATGAGTCTGGTGCTGGCTTTTGGCTTGTCTGACTTGAGATGCTCCTTTCGGCAACTGGCACAACGAGAACGAACCGTGACTAGGTTGATGCTCTTCCTTCGAGAGATTTTTACCAATTTTGACATTACCAAAACTTCAGACACAGAGACGCTGCTCGTTTCAGATTGACTTTGTCCACCATCCACCTAAGGGAATTTTCCTCATTTAGCTTTTCCAGGAGGTTCCAGTAAAAAGTCTCTGTCTGACATAGCAGCAAAAGTCCTACATTTCCTCCTATTTCCACAATTGACGGATTGATTGATCAGAATGAAGCTTCTTCATCTCTTCATCCCTATCAAAACGCTGATTCTCTTTCCTAATGCACTTTCAGAACAACAAAACAGCACAGCATATAATATCTGATTCCTACTAATAAAAAGTGCATGTTGTGTATCCTCGTGTATCAAAATCGGAGGTAGAGTATACAGTTGGTTTTCAGACTGCGTCTATGCTACACGCTGTACAGTGTACATTGTACGGTCCTTGTTGCTTGTTACGTAAGCGTCGATGATCGCGAAAAGGTGCAACGTGCACCATAACATACAACAACCAGGTACAGCATCAGTGTAACGGTAACTTTTCGCAAGGAAGGGATTCGAAACTGTACACGACTTCAACATATTCGCGAACCTAGGAATGCGTGGGTATTAAGACAAAACTGCACATCGCATCAAGGGGAAAGATAGTCCTACGCAAAATGTTCCAACTATAACTCTTATAACTTTACGTTGTTAACGCATATCCATACGAAAATGGAAGTAGTGGCTGTTGAGGATTATTCTGCGAGATTTCGTGAGAAAGTCAGTTCATTGTGTGGCAAATGTGAGCAGTGAGTTGAGAGCACTTTTAAAATCTACTCTCTGACAGACGCAAAGAGACTGTCGTTTGTGCAAGTCCTGTGCTGTGTCAGTGCTGCGGCTTGTCACAGCGATTTTGGTAGTTTCCACAGAATTTCTTATTCATGTTGTGTTACGACATTTTGGTGACAATAACGCTCAAGCTAAAGTAGTCTTGGGCTTCATTCAGCCAGATATTATTTTGATTGTCAGTGATATTTATTTAATAACTTTGTAATCATGAGTGACAAAAAGAAAACGACCAGAAGTAAATCTCTCACGGAGAAAAGCAGTATTTTGAGGAATAAGAACGCGTCATTTCCACAGGTATGGAAAAATTAACGTAATTATTTTAGGATGCAAATTGTAGTAAAGGAGCTATAAGGAGAATTTAATAATTCAGAAGCAACAATTTATTTCATCTTTTCCATATGGAAAATACACAGCGATGTGGTTGAGTGCTCAGTCATTGAGAGATTGAGACTCATTAGCATTATCATCGTTACCTTACAATTACAACTTACAACAATAGCATTGCAATGTGGTGGAACTGAGCTGACATTGACAAGACAAGCTGCGACTGCCTGAACTAAATACAAGTGGAATGAATTCATTTCCCTTTTCATGCAATTTCGACTTTGTCACGGTAGAGCAGTAAATGAAACGGCATTGAGCTGCTGACTGATTGAATTTCTAATGGTAGCTAAGAAACGAAAAGATGCAAAAAAGGAACTGGAAAGGGAAATGGGCTAGAATAGAAATCCACTAATGCGAAAGCAATGAGGATTTTTTTTAGCCTTTTTTGGTTTTTGATTCTCTCACTCTACTTGAAAAATGACTGAAGAAGAATTCATGGAATCGTCTTTATCGTCCCATGTAAGAATTTGGAGGCGGGATAATACACTGAGATCTTTACGGCAATAAACTGAAAGTTCCTTTCTCTATTGTAAAACGGAAGGCTTTCAGTCGACTTCCGTTCCAGGATTCATGAGGATTCCAACCACGTCTTTTCGTGGGTCGTCATTCCCTTTATTAAATTCCATGAGCACTAACGAAATTCAATGGACTTTTCATGTGTATGCAGACGCAAACTCATATGGAAAGTGAAATCTCCTCTGGAGCAACTCATCCATCCAACAGAACCATGGATGAAGCTCACATTCCCCCGCTGGAGAGTCCAGTCAACTTCCAATCACCAACTTCTCCAAATGATGATATGAGAAATCTTGTACAAGTAAAGTTATACCTTAAATTCTATTCGGCTTATGTGCATGTTATATAAAAAGTATCTTATAGATCCGTAAGCTGATTAACTTTCGGAAAAAGAAATCCTTTCATGTCTGACTTTGATTACAAAAAGATTCACCGAAGGGAAAATTATATGCCAAATGTAGGATACGGTAAACATCATGTATAATTTTATTGTAAACAATTTATATTGTAGATGGAAATAGAAGATGAGAGTAACAAGAGCACAATGCCGCAAGCTAGTTTCAACTATATTAATTCCATTATTGGCAGTGGAGTCATAGGTTTGTGCTTCACTTTTATGTTTAAATCAACGCGTGTGCTCATTTTTTGACGCTTTTTCATGATTGATTTTGTACAGGGATGCCGTACGCTTTACACCAAGCCGGAGTTTTTGCAGGGATTCTTCTCATAATTGTTGTGGCTTTCGTTACCGATTATTCATTACTCCTCATGGTTCGGGGTGGACAGCTGAGTAAAAGCAAAACTTACCAGGTAATTCCATTAAAAAGTATGTAAATGGATTCTAATTGGCTATCCATTTCACTCAAATGAAACACTACACTACACAGTTGATTTCCATCCTTGCGTGAGTGTGTGCGAGCTGGTGCTGATGGTAATTGAATTACCAATTGAAATTACGTTTGTGCATTTTCCAGGGTATGATGGAAGCAGCTTTTGGGAGACCAGGATTTTACATCTTGTCGCTTCTCCAGTTCATCTACCCAATGATTGCAATGATAAGCTATAACATTATTGTGGGAGACACACTCACCAAAATCTTTCTTTACTTTTCTGCATTTCGATCCGAGAGTTTAGCAGCTCAGAGGCAACTGGTTGTTTTAGCTGCCACGCTATTTGTAACCTTGCCGTTGTCCCTCTACAGAAACATAAGTCGACTCGCAAAAATTTCCTTGTTGTCTCTTTTCTTCATTGGGATCATCATGTTCATCGTCATCATTCGTCTCTTCACAATGGAAATGTGGGTAGACGTGGACTATCATATCAAACTATTCGAAGTTTACGAATGACAGACGCGAATTCAAAAACAACTTTTTCTGTTTTTAGAAACCCACCCGCTGAAGAGCAATGGACCGTGGTCAATTTCGGTGGAATGGTGCAGGCTATTGGAGTCTTTGCTTTTGCATTCATGTGCCATCACAATGTTTTCATGATCTACAACTCAATTCAGGACACAAATGAGAGCAAATGGAAGCAGGTGACTCACGTTTCTGTCGGATCGTCTATGGGAGTTTGTCTCATTTTCTCCATAGTTGGTTACGCTACTTTCACGGGTTACGTTCAAGGTATGCAAAAATGAGCAAAAATGAATTCCTTGAAGGCATTTCGCGTTGAAGCATGAAGAACGACTTTAATTAACAAGCATATAATGTCTAATTTTGCCTCTTGTAGGGGACCTGTTGGAGAATTACTGTCGAGACGACAATCTCATCAATTTTGCGCGTTTCCTATTTTGTCTCACCATATTACTCACCTTTCCTCTCGAATGCTTCGTGGCTCGTGATGTGGTAGAAAATATTTGCTTCCCAGGAAAGCAACCTTCTCCTACGAATCGTCATTTTAGTGTCACACTTTTGATAGTGCTCGCAGCTTTTGCAGCTTCCATCTCAACGGACTGTTTGGGTATCGTCTTGGAACTCAATGTAAGAAATCTCAATTAAATTCCCGACTAATAATTGAATTTTAATAATTATTATTAAAATTCAATTAAAAAGCTAGTTTTATGCTCATTTTTAGGGAATACTCGCCGCAATGCCGTTAGCATACATTCTTCCAGCATTGTGTTTCCTTCAATTGGAGCCATCGTCTCTGAAAAGTCGGATCAAGCTTCCTGCAATTGCTACAGCTGCGTTTGGATTCCTCGTTATGATCAGTGGATTAATTTTAATCGCATTGAACTGGCAGACTCGAGGCTGCTCACATGGAGAAGATATGAAGTACTGCACTGCAACGTCACAAAGCCTAGTAAATACTACATCAAGTTCCCTCACCACGTTTTTTAATGTTACAACCTCCCCAGCGACTGAAAGACTACCTTTACCAGTAAATTAATTAATCACCACTAATTTCCGAATTTCGTGATTTCTGAATGATTCTTTGGGAGCACAGCATCTCGAAACATTAGCTGCGCTATTCATTAGTGTAAGAGCAATAAAATGCATAACGCTTGTTCCAATATCCAATTAATAAAGTTGGAGTTTTTATTTTCGAGACATATTTTCAATCATATTTTAGCAGTTCTTGCATCCTCATCTTCATCCTGCTTGACCCATTTTGCTAACCCTTAGTTCTGTATCATGCACAAAAAAGCTCAAGCACTATTTATAATTAAAATGACTGTAATTTTACTCTATAAAACACTATGATTATGTAAATCATGTTTAGGAGTCAGTTGTGTACACTTCATTCTTTGGCATTTAGTGTGATTTGCATTTAGTAGTGCATGTATAAAGTAGTTTTCACCACCACGTGCCACTTTGGACGTGTCATTAAATGTCGCATTTCGTTTCGCATATCAAGCAAAAAAGTCAGTCGGTTCAGTTTTGTTTTAGGCACTGTGAACATTCCACATCCTACAACGTTATGATCATAGTTAGTGCTGTTTTTTTGTTCTTCGTCATGTGCGGGCTCGTGCCTTGTAACCCTCGCTGGAACCCGGTTGACACAAGTTTTGACCCTAGTCAAAATTTGGATTATCAAAGCAATAGCAATAGCCAATATGCGATCGATCAACAGACATTGGCGACATCGGCTCTAGCTCCACCAATTGTTTCCAGTCCTGCTGGGCCTGTTCAAGGGTTCTTCATGAATATTGTCACTGGAAGAAAGATTTTTGCATTTGAGGGTATCCCGTACGGCGAACCTCCAGTTGGATATCGACGATTCCGGGTCATTTCTCGTTTTTTATTGTGTTAAACGTCAAATGAAGCTAATTTTTTAATGAAAGTTATGCAACATTATGTAGCCTTCCATACTAAAAAGGACATGGACTAAAATTCTGACTGCCACTCGCCCAGGTCCCGAATGCCTTCAATTGAATTTCCTCGAGAGTTTCCGATTAATTGGTTCCGAAGATTGCCTGTACCTGAACGTTTACACTCCAAAGCTAAGATTAAACGATGAAAAGCACCCGAATTTACCAGTGATCGTATTTTCGCATCCTGGAGCAAACACGTTTGGCGCTGGGTCCCTCTACGGCCCAGCTTACCTTCTTGCCCGCAATGTCATTTTCATAACATTCAATTACCGACTTGGGATCTTCGGCTTCGCCACTTCTGGAGACGAAGCTTGTCCAGGGAACTTGGGAATAAAGGATCACATCACTGTTCTAGAATGGGTGCAAAAGAACATTTATAGTTTTGGGGGAGATCCGTCCCGGGTAACGGTGATGGGTCAGAGCGGCGGAGCATACAATGTTCATCTCTTGTTTTACGCTCCGAAAGCTCGTCCATTGTTTCATGCAGGAATTACCATGAGTGGAAACGCGTTTGCCTACATTGCAACTAAACCTCAAAGAGAGATAAAAAACTTGACACAAACGGTTGCGCAATTGCTGTATTGTCCAACTAACAATTCTTGGCGGATGATCGAGTGCATGAGGCAACATTCGGGATTTAAATTGCTACAAAAAGTGGCTCATTTTGGGGTAATAAAATATCACAATCATAATAATGGCTTTACTATAAAAACTGTATGTCAACGAGATTTCATTTCACAGGGCGACCCATTGGAATTTCCATTGTTCACCCCAGTCATCGAATCCGCAAATGACACTTTCGACCTAATTCTGAAAGGTGATCCAGAAGAAGAATATTACAAAGGAGCTGTGCAGTCCAAACCGCTGATTTCGGGCATCACAAGATACGAAACGCTCTTGTTCCTTGCATGTACGTCACCTTCTTGTCGTTTTTTTATCATAAACTTTACAAATGTCCAGAACCTTTACAATTTTGAGTTTCTTCACATTTGAATGTACAGTTGCTGGTTTCGGTGTGGCCAACCTGGTCAAAGATCGAATTCACCACTACGCCCCGAAACTGTTGTATTACGAAGGGAAAACTGTGGACGAGTACGCAGTAACGGAAAAAATTGTCGAATACTACTTGGATCATCCGATGCATAATTTGCAAAAAAGCCAACTTCGAATGATTGAAAAGGTGGCGGTTGAAACGATTCTTATTCTTCCACTGCTGACTTAGAATGTTTAAGGACTGGTGATAGAATAATATTTGATAAAAGTTTAATATAACAAAATGAACGTACGATTACGATTTACTTGTTCCAGGCTGCTTCAGATCGATTTCATGTGATTCCCCAGCACAAAACGATACAGTTGCATTCTCAACTTGCCCCGACGTATCCTTATATCTTTGATTTTAGGGGGAAAGTGAACGTGGCTTCTTGGCTGTACGGCTTCAAAACAAATGAAACGGGTAAAACTTTAACGATAATTTGATGATGCACACAGTCATTAATCATTAACAATCGAAATCGCTGAAGAAATAAACTACCTAATGCTTAAGGACCAACACATATTGACGACTTGATCTACGTGGCGAATAGTTCGACTCAGTATCCAGGAATCGGGCTCGACAATCCTAAAGAAATGGTCATCAGTCGAATACTTTGCAATTTGTTTGTGAATTTTGCAAGTACTCTGTGAGTGGACATTTATACACATATTCGAATCAACTACAATTTGTTAATAATTATATACTATTATTAGTATGTACAGTAATATAGTATTCGATTTGGCAGGAAACCTTCGTACACAATGGGAAAGGACGAATCCAAAAGATTACATTTTTGGCCGGAAGTGAAGGACCCTCAAAACATTTCATTTTTGCACATAGGCCAAGATAAATTATCAATCATTAAAGATCCGTTTCAGAAACAAGCCAAGTTTTGGGAAAGTTTGAACATTCTTGGTTTAGGTCCTGTAAGATCTTTCAATGGAAAGTTTTAGTATTTTGCATTTTATATGACCTCAAGGTGTAATTATTGCATGGATTGGCCAACTGGCGTCTCAAGTGGATCGACCTAATAGCGCAAGCACATCACTTGGATTTCGGGATCCGCAATGTCATAGGAGAGCATATAAGCAGTTTAATATTCGATTATATTTATTCTTCCATTAAATTCAAGATTCCGATTTAACATTGTAGTTTCGCTAAATAATTTTCTACAAAAATCATACCGAGTCTAATGTCTAGCTAGAACAACAGTAATATTATTTAAATGTTTATTTACTTACTTACTAATGCACAATCCCATAAATATTAAACGAAGACAGTTGGTTGCATTATTTGTGTCATGCAATGCAATACGTGCATATACAAGTTGAATAGAACCCTGACACACGACACTCGACAAATACTTAATAAATTGTACTGGTATACACGATGTTCTCATTACAATTCAAATTAAACTGTCTATAAACAATTGACTGAGATCGGGACCGATATGAAATCTACTACCTACTGTAATTCGTACTAGTATTGATTAGCACAATCAAAATCGTACACTAAAAGTAAACATGTCTTGGGTTTTGACGTTTTGAGCTGCAAACAAAATAACAAACATATCGACAAACAAAAACCACGAAAATTATATAAAGAAAAATCACAAGTAATAAATGGCTTCACTGAGCTGAGCGATTAATTTAACAATGAATGACTATATAACGAAAACTTTAGGATCATATCCCGTTTTACGCATTTGATTAATCTCTTTGGAACAGGTAATCAGAATCTCCATTTTTGCATTAAAAGATGACGTTGCATTACATAGCTATAACTACACCAAAACACAATTTTGAGAACTTTCTTCATTTCATGAATGTTAAGTACTAAGGCACTACGTTTTACAATAAGGAGACCAACAAGAGTGCCAATAGTGCATTAATATAACGACATATAATGATTCGAAATTAATTCCAATTTTTATGTTTTCCAATGGGATCTTTAATCCGTCTTAAGTCCATTGTTCGCTGTTGTATCATCAGTTTGTCTTGGCGATGCCGGTTTCTCGGATCCGAAAATACTTTTAACTAGTGGCTTGTAGAGTGGCCAAAGTCCAAACATCACTGTACCACTGAAATACAAATCCTTGTAGACGTACCACCACTTTTCGGATTTCAGCAGACCGAATGGAAGAGTGCAGTAGCCGAAATAGCAGGTAACAAGCGTCTTCAGTACAATAATGTCGATCCAGTATCCCAGTGACGAAGAATGCCATTTCATAACACTTGGATTCTTTGTCAGAATTACTTCCATCTAATCTCCGACAAACAAGAATAAGATTTTCATTATTAGTATTACAAAATCTTGAAAAACATTATTGTTGACGATGTAAATTCATTGGCTTACGTCTTTCTCAAAGTTCATCACCAAGAACTCCATGAAGAAGCACATGTAATAACCGGAATGTAATCCATGCCAGACAGCAAGAAACAAAAGCGCTGCGCTTTGTGAGATGTAACGATTATTCATAAACTTCAAGCGCTTATAAACGTATCTACAAAGGACGAAAAATACATGAATTTCCATTTATAATAATGGGAATATTAAAACAAAGATTAATTTAAACCACCTTGCAATCCAGAGATTTGTGCATTTGTTGAATGAAGCAATAATATGCGCAAACTTGAAACTTCTCTCGTAAACACCGATGTTAACGTTTTCAACACCGTCCCATTGAATCTCTCCTTGAGCATTTTTGCCATTGTGTGATATTCCTTTTATATGACAAATTACTCCAGTCAATGAAAATGCAAATCACGATAACCCACTTCGTAAATAAATTAAGAAATACAATATCGTACCTGCAACAATGCAAGCTCCTTCAGTCACGATCCAACAACTCACGTACTTGTAAAGGATCAACTTTCCATATAAACCAGTTTATTGGTCACGATAACCCACTTCGTAAATAAATTAAGAAATACAATATCGTACCTGCAACAATGCAAGCTCCTTCAGTCACGATCCAACAACTCACGTACTTGTAAAGGATCAACTTTCCATATAATCCAACGACCAACATCTTTTGCCACATTGCCAATTCCTAGTGACAATTATGTTACGTTAAAACTTACAAATAAGCGTTTCGAATTTAGTAACATGTTAACAAAGTTCACAATAAATTGTAAATTCCTTACCTTAAAACCGCTGGAGGTCACATAGTCATTGTTAATAAAAGCTGAGCCCAACTGATACACCATAACGTAAAACAAACCAAGCATAAGGCGCTGCATTCCGGCTGAAATACTTGGCCCAGGCTTCCCGTTCTGATAATGTAGGAACATTATTATTTATTATCCAAGTAAAATGAGTTTCATAATGCTTTTATTTGGAGTTTTGAATACAGCTTCATACCAAAACAAGTAATGTAATATCATTTTTACCTCATTAAACTTTCCTTCGGTGAAATCCAAGTAACGTTTCAAGGAATATTGAGGACCAATCATGAAACTACCGGGATAGAAAGAATGGCCCATCGATTCGAGCAAAGTCGGAAATTTCCTAATTGCCAATTGCTTTTGCTCGTTTGAAAGGTCGTTCTGTACACGAGGAGAAAATCAAAGAAACAAAACGATATATGATAAAATGTCGTATTGCAAATCAAAGGAAATGTCAAAAGTCAAAGTCATATAATTAGGAACTTTTTAACTTGCTTACATCGCTTCGCGTTCCATCATAAATGTCCAATGTCTGTCCAATTAAACGTAACGTTAAAACGCAATGGGGTATTGTCCATTTGATGTCATACGTAGCAGTCTCCGTGAAGTAATACTCTGTAATGACATTGTAAACGATACAATAACCATTAGCTTTTCAAAAACATCTCAACCTTGACATTATATTGATCCATCTTATTGCTTTACTTACCCGCTAGCAAATAAGTCATTTGAAATATGAAGGAGAAAGCAATTGAAAACACAGTTCCACTCGAGAAAAGAAGTACAAAATATTGTACAATGATGCAAATGTATGCATGTAGTATTAACCAACCTAGGGTCAAATTAGAGATCAACAACATTCATTGAGTAATTCCAATACATTAAGGTCCAATAAACTGGTTTAGAAAAATAACTGTGTATTACCATAATTAAAATAGCCGAGGTATGAACCACATAAAATATTCACAATGTGCTGGGCCACAGCAGGTTTATCATACATGTATTTGCGATAAAAGAAAGCCATTGGATAAGCTGGAATACAAACCAGAATCAGATTGATGGTTCATACAGTTTCAGATAACATGTTAAAAATGCGGAACAAATAGATTAATTTGTCGCAAACCCATGAGTAGCGACAGGAGAATGCGTAATGCGGGACCGGGTGCCCCCAGATAACCCGCTACGACATCCACGATGTCCTTCTCGGCATCCATCTTGCAATAAAATACTCTCTCGAAAAACGGTAATATTATTGAATCCTGAAAATAATGGAATATCTCAATTCAATATAAAACAGAAAGAAAATAAATGTATATCGTATTTTATCAATCGAAATAATAATTAAATTCAATCTCTCCTAAAAAAAGATACGTGTTTGTTAACTTACGTTGACTATATAAAACGTCAAATGTACAGCGTAAACAATAAATCTGCAAATAATAAATCATGCCATATAAAATAAATCCTAAAATGATAAAACTATTTACAAACCCAACATACAATTCATGTCAAACGTCAAATCTCAACATTATATAAATTATATTGCAAAAATGACCATTTTACACTTGTTAACAATAAAAATAAACGTAATCAACTTTATACTTTTAATGAAAAAATGGTTTGTCTTACCGTAATGGCTAATTTTTTTTATTAATCTCTCTCAATAGGAATAAATTTTTATAAACTTATACGAATCGAATGCTTGGGTAAGGCATTCAATATCGTAGAAAGCACACTTGAGCTGATCACTAGAAGCGTAAATTACTAATTCATTAATTTGGCAAGACTATGGATTTGATAACGATGGGTTTGAAGACAATTATTATATTTCGTGAAGGACTTTCACCCGCACCCGCACCTGATGGGCCGAAAGAACAGACTGACTGTGAGCTGAACGGGGAAAATGTGCGAATGGTGCCAAAGTCACGCCACTCCAGACACGCGAATCACAACCCCCTTCCTAGGGGGTTTCTCATTTCTCTCCACTGTCACAACTTTCTCATATGAGACTATGGCAATATCCCAATCCTACGCCTTCTCATGCAAATCTGCACATCAAAATATGGACTTTCTCATTTCCAATTTCCATGAAATGAAGAAACCTATCAAGTCATTTTCTCCAGCAATCAGCACTAGGCAAAATGCAACACTCCAGCTTCATAATAAGGCTTCGCTTCTTCTTCTTTTGTTACAAAAAAGCAATAGCATCATCACAATTTATACTTTCATACATTTCCCCCAATAAATTGATTCAGTTTGACAGGTCAAAGTCATTCATGCATTAGTCATCTTCCTATTGATTACTTAACAGAGTGGACACCTGGGTCCAGCAGTCTGGGCAAGTGTCCATGTTCCATTGACTCTATTCGCACATTTGATAGGTACTATTTTTTACAATGCGGCGTTTTCTCCAGGAGTGTAAGGAAGGTTAACCTAAAGAAATTGCAACCAGCAAGACGGATACCAGCACAGCAACATTGCATGGGAAGAGAATTCTCTCTGCGACTTTCGACGTTCACGTCGACGACTCCCGACTCGCCTTTGCTTGCGAAAAGACTATAATTTTCGTGAAAAGAGTAGTAGAGAGTGGAGAGATGACATGGCATCCCAGACTCATATGCCTTTCTGGAACTTTTGGGACTGCAATCCTTACAAGTGTACTAGGACAAGGACGGATCAATGAAAGCGTCTCTGTTCCCACTGACGCTAGTTAGGATTCATCAATAAGTCCAATTTAGGAAGAAGCAAAAGCAAAGAGCATCTCTCACAAATAAAGGCAAAATGTGGGTCCCATAGTCCCATTCCTCGTTTCACTCTTGTGAGCTTTGAATAGTAATGTGTCCTGTTCTCTTCGTGTCGTCTCTTTGTAATATGAGATGTGCCTTGTGGTTTTCTGCTCAATGAAATCTTTCTTTTTGCGCAATCTTTTTTGCATGCTGAATTGCTCAATCCATGGTCCAATGCTCTATCAACTTTAGATTAATGCTTAGAACTTACACTCGTTTTCATTACCCGGATAATCATAGTCTGGAGAGTCTGGACCACTAACCTCGATGGAATTCTTGGATAATGATGACGATGAAATAATGATAAATGGTAGATAAACAAGTGGGCTTATCCGTCGTTTCTATTTGTTTCGTGCACCCAGTCGAATGGAATGCACACATGTCGTTCCATAGTTCAGGCTTAACTTTACTCTGCTTGTGCTTTGCAGATAAAGGGGTGAAGGTTAATGATGATGACTTGATGACTAACTGTGTTTGTTCCTTGTCCTACGTGTGTTGGAAATGGGAACTTTGAGACGCATTTTTCACAAGGTTTCATTCATTGCATGTAATAAGAAAGCGTTTTAGATGATTAAAAATTATAGAGCAAGATTGACTATTTGTGTACAAGGGTTACGTATAAAAGTTTTGTATTGGATAAGAAATATGAAAGAAGCACTCTTTTAATTCTTAAGGATGCATGCGTACCGCGTATGTGTGTTACGTGTTACACGCAAACTTGAAGAAGATATAAATGATACCAACATTCAATTACGTTTGGAATTCATGCCATGAAACATGATTATGAAATGTTATGAAGATTGAAGCAGAAAGCCTTTTACTTTTACTCAAAAATTGCATGAAAATGACAGAAAATGAGAAAAGCACTACCATTAGCAACCTAATGGTGAATAATAAAAGTTTTAGAATGGTATTGAATCCTTTCGGTCTAAATGTTCGGAATTGAACAGTAATTTTAAGTAGTATTTATGTAAATCCTAGTAAAAATTGCAAAATTTCTTGTAATTAAAAAAATGAAGATAAACTGAATGATTTTGCTGACTGACATACTGACTATATCTGCACGTCGTAAGAATGCCGAGCTGGGAGCAATTTCAAAGACAGCATGTTCTTGACCCAACCAAATATCTGGACTATGCCAGTTGGGATCGTCAACAATGGAATAACTGGCTTCGAGAAAGATTAGGTGGTGCTTATGGAACTAAGTTTCTTAACAGCGTCGTTATTGCAACTCCAGCAGAAGTAATGCAAGCGTTTGAAAATCCGGCTTCGAATGTGACGGTGCGTTAAATCGTAAATGGATATAAATGAACAGCTATAATTTCGTACTAACAAGCATTATTATATGATTCGATTCCTATCCTTATGCAATTCCTAGCATGCACAAGGTCCAGACTTCTACTGGAGCGAAGGAGATTTTCACATTTACGTCCTGGAATTAGTAAGAAGCAGTGGAGATTATCGTGTGTTCAACTTAGATCGACAATACTTTCTGGCAAAAATCTACCGAGACCCTAATGCTCCAGTTCACTACCATGGGCAAGGCAGAATCAAAGTTGAATGTTGGTATCATTTATATCTTCTTCAAGTTTGCGTGTAACACGTAACACACATACGCGGTACGCATGCATCCTTAAGAATTAAAAGAGTGCTTCTTCTACCGAGACCCTAATGTTCCAGTTCACTACCATGGGCAAGGCAGAATCAAAGTTGAATGGGGTCAACTAGAAAAGAACTTTACCAAATATCCCCAGGTCCAATAAGATCAAACTCAGTTTCTCAGGATTCTCATCTTCACGAATATCACAAAGGGCTTCTTAAAAGCAATATTTAAAAAAAATTGGCAATTTCAAACAACAGACTCTGTCTCAACCTCTATGCGAGCAAAATTCTAAAAAGGAATTAAACCAATAAAGCCTAGAAAAATTAAGCACGTTCACTAAATCATTACAAATTATGTATCAAACTTAATCTAATTCCACTGAACACTGAAGGATAATACTTTCCACAAACAACTAGAAGTACCAGGAACTAACAATTTGTATTTTATTCCTTTGCTTTTTTGCTTCACTAAAGCCTTTATAGACTGTTCAGACATTGCAATATGAAACGACTAACAATGAAACGAAACTAGGGAGTGACAATGTAAAGATTAACATGTGGTAAAAGCGATTACAAGGGATTCTCTCAGAATTTCTTCTTGACATCCAACCGCTCCATAGTGTCATCGAACGCTTGATCATTGATGTTCAGCATGAGTGTGCTTCCGCTCAGATACAGCTTGTTCTGCGATTGGGCCACGGTCCTCGCAATTCCTTGTGCTGCTCGGATCTTCCTCAGCTTCAAGTAACCTGGATTTTGGGAAATAGCCTGACCCAAGTAAACATCAGTTAAGGAAATATCCGTCGCGATTTTTGGAATGCATACAACTCATTTCATTCTACGCTTTGCATGTAGGATCAGATTACTAAAGAACGCCAATCAAAGCCACCATTCTTAATTGGTAAGGGTTGTCCCACCGTATTTACAATGCTAGAACATTATTCTTCGTTCTACCATCAAGATTTACAGTGGTAAGAATGGCAGCAATCATTCTTCACCTAGTATCATCAATTCCTACTGCAAAATCATCACATTCACACAACACACAGGACACACACACACATGTTTTAATATCATTCGAAATAAATTTTTAAAAAAATGATGTGCTGCAGAGAAGGATATCATTTTGGCAGCCTCGGCTTCTCCCTCAGCATGAACAATCTTCTGTTGCTTCTCCTGAATGGCACGATCCACCACGAAGGCAGCACGTTGAGCCTCCTGTTGGGCAATCTGCTTAGATTCTACAGCAGCAGTGTATTCTTTCCCAAAGCTTAATTCAGTGATTGACACATCATCCAGGATAATATTGAAGTCTTTTGCTCG